>CM062807.1:896456947-896599891 GCA_031772625.1 Pinus tabuliformis | reverse complement strand
AAAGTTGAGTAGGACTGAAAGTCCCAATCCAATCTCTAGCTACTCAAGGTATAAGATCTCAAGATTAACAATGATCATAAAAAGGCTCAACACTCTTTTGCGGTGAAACTAGGGTAAATTCAAGATTACCTTGTTAAGTTAGAGAATATAAATAGTGAGAAGAATGCTCAATTATGATACTAGTACATGGATAGGTAGGCGTTAGATCAAATCATTCACTGAAAAAATGAGTATTAGGATGCTCCAGATTCCTTATCCAAGATCAGTTAAAGACAAAAATCAAGGGCCTTCTCCCTAATTAATTTTTTGAGGTTAGAGTGTAACACAATCACAAAAATTGTGGAAGAAGCTATAGGTATAGCCAAGAAAATGTGATCCATTGTTGTGAAATTAATAGAAGAATCATACCTAAAACCCATAGAATATTTTCCCACCACTACACCTATAAAGTTGAAGGTTGAGGAGATAAACAAGAAATGAGTGGATGTGGTTATAGAAATTGGAAATATTTCAAAGGTTGATGATTAGTCGATTGAAAATTTCATCATGTTCCCAACCAAAGTTGTAGTCTAGTTAGTCTGTTACACCATCACAATGAAGAAGGACATGAAAAGGTTAGATGATCAAGTATTGAAGTGGGAGTGACCATTGTAGAAGATGGAATGTCCTTGGATATCTGAAATTCTGAATGTTAATGCAAGTTGGAAACCCTATTAGAAAAAATTACCATAAAAATGTCTTAGCACCACATTGGTAATGGTGGTGTTACCAATAAATTGAATTCTGTAATCATTATATAACTTCTAAATAGGGAAGCACCCCATAGAGAAAAATGTGGAGGAGGAAGAAGAAAGGTAGATGTTCTATGTTGAAACATATTTTTGCAATATTATACAAAAAAAAAAATATTTCAAAGGATGATTACTATAATTAACTCTTTGAAGGATAGATCTGTTGACATTCATGTGGTGATTGTTAATAACAATGTGCTATGAATCTTTTTTATTTTAATATGGTTATGAATATATCATGATTCTATTATAATCAATTGATCAGTCTCAATATGAAATATGCCACTAATAATTGTAGAATAGGTCAATGTGCTCATGTATCCACAATTGTTGGATGCTTTATTACTTACTCAAGAGAAACCATTCCTTACAGAGAATTTTGAATCCATCTAGTCTATGAACCAACCCCCTTTAATATGAAACAATTTATGATCAATTTATGTAAATAAAGGTAAGTAGATGTGGAGGTAAGGATAGAAATATAACATAAAAAGGAATAGTATTAGTATATAAACTTAATTCATAACTAAAATCCCTACCTTGCATTGGCAATTGGATCCAAATTCTGGTTATATATTACTATACCAAATGAGAGGTAAGTATTTCTTCTTGATGTTTTCTACCCCACCTTTCATCCATTCTTCTTCTAATACCACTTATTTTATGAGAACCATGTGACAGATTCTTTCCTTTCTAAGAAAGGGACACTACTTCTTCACTGGACTTAGTTGTTATCCTCCTCTTCCCAAAATCTTTCAATGGTTTGCAAACCTTCCCACCAAATTGTCAAAAATAATGAATTGAGTTTCTCACTAGCTTCAAAGGATTTAATATATTTAGAGTATGTAGGATAGAGGGACTTGACAAATGCTATGTGTAGAATGCCCATATTAACTCTAGTTTAATCTACATCATGCATGATGGATCTAATTTTATAGGTTACAGAAAAGGGGTCATCCTCTTTCAACTCAAGGTTGAAGAGATTGACCATCAACTGAGAAAACTCCAACTATAAGTGATATTCATATAGGTATTTTCACTTCTTCAATGCACTGCAAGAATTTGTAACTGAAACTATATAACACCTCATCTATTCACTTACGAAACAAGTAATCAAAGCATAGGATTTACTATCCTTCTCTCAATGGATAGATCCATATTTGATGTGGGCTTGCTGGATCCATTGTCATCCTCTCCTTCATAGATTCCCTTCCATGAGTCACCGAAAATGAGGGCATCACTGATATTTATTAACTATTCTCTATAGTTCTCTTCTCTATTTATCACTACACCAACAATGGAGATGACAGAATATATCTTTGTTAAGATTTTTCTGAACCAGGGCTTAAATAGACAAGATATATGTAATACGAACAATATGTAGTGGAATAATATCTCTATTACCTTATATAACTCACTAGTAAAATCAAAATTATATTTAGAGGCATACGACATCCAACTAAATTCTTTATGGTTTTATATTCAAGATGACTTATGTTGTGATAAAATAATCATATAGGTATACAATACAAACTCCCAACTTGAAGAAAACATAAACATTTTATCTAAAAAAATATTGATATTTTCCCCTACTCTATGAGTTCCTCCCTCTCATGTCCTCAATGAATTGTGAGTGGCATATAGGCACCATATATAGTGAGAAGCGGGGAGCTAGAACACTAGCCCATAGTTTTCATATGCAATAGGGGTTGTTAGGACCAAAACAATGAATAAATCCTCTCATCAGATAATAGAAAGGTCATACTTTTGTATCAAAATCAACTTCCATCCAATAAAAAACTTTTTGAGGAAGTTGCCATTATTCCCTCCAAGTGCCTTAGAAACAAAATTTCCATACTTTTAATGCTTTCGATGAAATGTATTCACTAGGGATCCTATCAGAGGCTTATCCGGATAGATCCATATCCTGTCTCTATGTTGAATCACATGAATTTGATGAAATGGAAGGTAATGTAAGAAAGGGAGGTAGTTGGTTTACTAAAATAATGGAGATAAAAGAGACTAATGACTATATTTTCCAGAATTGGGATATCAAGGCTATGTAGCCATTAAAACATATGCATATTTAATAGTGGAATGGGTTGAGGAAATGCTTATTGTAGGTCAAAAAATAACCAAAGATGGAAGGGGAGTTACTTTAATTGAGGAAAATGTGTTTAAATTTGAGTCTAATTCCATTAGGAGTTACTTTAGGTAGGACCAAAGTGTGTTATAACACCATTTATCACCCTTGTTATTTGCGATGTTTGGTTTATGGCCTAGGGCAACCCCTCCTTCCAGACTTGGTCCAAATATATTAAAAACAGTGTTTTATTCCTTGTACGATACTTTTCCTTGAGGTAAATGTGTGTACACGCGGGTTAGTCAATATCCAACCCACGTATATGTGTTAAAACAATTAAAAAATTAAAATTTCCTTAATTATGGGCAGAGTTCACGGGTTTTACCTATTGATTACCTCCTATTCCCCGTGGCCCAATTATTTCCCAACTAAAAAACTAATTGGGAGAAGTATAAATAGACTTCTATGGGAAGGCCTAAGGGAGGAGAAGAGATAGAGTTATTATACTGAGATTATCCTGATTGAATCTGATGAATCCTTGTGCCTCATGCACTTCCCCAAGCTTCAGTAAACCCTTATTTCCTTGATTATAGATATTCTCCCTCTTGCTTGAGATATCATGGTGTTGGTTATGGAAGAAGATTGTTGAAGCCTAGAATAGGACGAATCCCGAGGATGGTTCTACTTGGAGCCAGAAGAAGAAGACTCAGGTGAATTCTCTCCATGTTATTTATAGCTCACTGCAATAAAATATAGGTTGTCTTGTTTCTGAAATTAACTTTGTTTATGCATCAAATTATGTTGCAATTCATATATGAATGTTGTTTTGATGTATGATCAATCATTTCCTTATATGATATAAAGTGAAATTTCGTGAACATGCTTTACTTCTATACTTCTATGTATGTTCTAATTGGATGACTTTTAGGTTTGAAGGACATCTGGAGTTGCAGAGGGTATAAACCCTACAGGGCCTACTCAAACGAAGGAAATCTGGGTACAGTCGCTCTTACGTAGTTTGTTTATATAAGCATTTTTCTTGAGTTGTATGAGTGTTTCTTGTTGTAGTTTTCCCCTGCTCTATTGGGGTTCTAAACCAAATCCCTAGGGTACTTATTCCCGTAACAAAATTGGCGACTCCACTGGGGATAACAATCTTGTTATTCCTAGTTTGGGTTGTTCAGTGTCAATCAGGGCTCAGTCTTTGGTTTTATTGCTGTTACAGTCTCATCTGGTCTACTAGAGTCTCAGACCTTAAGTCTGATTTTTTTGATCTAGCTTTGTTTTTTACTTTTCTTGCAAAGCTTTGTATACGCTTTTTACTCTGTTTACAGTAGTGTACACACGCTTGTTTCTGTGAAGTGAGCCTGCGTATATGCAAGTTTCCTATATCAGAAGCGGGTGTACATGCCTCTATGCTTGAACACAGCTGCGTATACCAATTTTTTCATTGTTTTTTCAAATCTCTCTGCCTAGAAAGATTTGTTGCCTGGTTTTTTTAGTCTCTATGTGGTCAATTTCTGTCTGAAGAATTTCATTATTTTGCAAGCTTACTGTTTCGAAGTCTCTTCCTCATTGAAAACATTTCGCCTAGGTTTGCTTTTTGAGCGAGTTTGTAATTGGTGCTTTGGCACACAAGGCTTCGTTCAAAAGTTCTTGATTGTTTTGGTTCTATAGAACAGGTGATTGTTTCTAGTCTCAGTGTCAAGCTCGGTTTTTGATCTACTTGCCTTGCTTTCCGTCGTTTTGTGGCATTATAGCTTCTCTTGCTTTTTGAAAGTCTTTTTTGATGAATTTGAAAGTATTTATTTCCTGGCTTCTTGGTCAATTTATCAAGTTCTTTGCTGTTGTTTGGGTCGTTTAGTACAAGTTGAAGCCTTTTTGCTCAAGTTTTCGTTCATTTTCAAGTTTCTAACTTGCAAAGACTCCTTGTGCTCTTTTTTCGATCTTTGAGTTTTAGTAGCATTTTGAGTGATTTCAAAAAGTTGTTTTGGTTGTTTCTTGAAAAAGAAAAGATCTCAAAGAGCATTGTTTTTGTTTTCTTTTTCCAAGTTTCATTTTGGTTTCTTTTGATTTTTGAAAGTGAATTGTGATGTTTTATGATTTGTCCTTCTTGTTTGGAGAGAATTTTGTATTCAAAATTTGTATCCTCTTTAATACTTAAGTTGGCTCATGTACAGTTATAAACAATTACTTTCACTTTTTTAGAGTGGTTTAGGATCTTTCATCTTCATTATACCTTGCATTAGGGTAGTTTGCATTGTTAAAGCTTTCGTAGTCCTTTTAGTTTTTGGGTGTGTGAAGTGCGTTTCAAGAAAAGAAAAGAGAAAGTATTTTGCTTTATAGAAGTTCCGTAGAACCCACGTCGATATCTCTTTTCATCGAAGAACAGATGATTGGATTCATGTAGTTATTTTTTCATTGATTTCTTTTGTGTCATGCAAACACCATTGGTTTCACTTCCATCTATACCCTTGACTTAAAAGAACAACCATTAAAATCAAGCGCTTAATTAAAATAAACTAGAAATTTTGTATTATCATCAAAATACACCAACAAGTTTAGGTTTATTAGGGCCTTGGATTATGCGAGAGGAGAGTTAACTCTCCAAGGCCACTCTAAATTACAAAAAAATGAATATTGATTAATGAGTGAAATCCAATAGTGTTAGGGAGACTGGGAAAGACCTGTGACTGGGAGTAAAGCACAAGGGTTAGTGAAGATAAGGAAGAGAGATAACCCCTCTCTTACTTGTCGAATCCTACCTCACGACTATTCTGCCCGACTTCTGATATGAGTTGGTGACCATAGTTTCCTATCTTAGGTACCACATAGGTGGCTGCGGAGGGGAATCCCATGGCACCTGAGGTTGAAGTTGTATCATGTTGAACAGTACTTCTGGAGGGCACCCTTGCAAAGCTTGGGGGCTTGCACCGGCAAAGACTATTGTCTAGAGGTCAGCGTAACTACCTCTAATACCTTCGCTAGTAGGCCTAGGGCGTAATTACCCCAGTATATTTTTAGAAGGCCCTTGTTATTAACTTTCTTGTATTTTGGTGTCCGGTCCTAATCACCTGGAGTGGAAATACTTGAGAGTTGTTTGATTGCTGATATCTTTAGGGACATTTTAGTGAGTGTTATTTGCTCCTAGTTGGCCTAGCTTTATAGTTTTTTGAATCTTTCAGTAGATCTTTTAAGTAAGTCAAAGTGGCTGACCGACCATCTTGATGGTCTAGGAGACTTCGTGGGCTATCACCTATGAGTCCGGAGCCTTCTCTTAGAAGGCGTAGGAGTGATTATGCCAGTGGTTTTCAACCAGTGGCAGCAGGCACATCAAAGATTGATCCTTTGCTTGGGGGCATTAGTTCACAAGATAGACCTGGTACCAATACAGAGTGAGAGAGGAACAAACCAGTTCTTTCTCAAGTACCCTTCTAGTCGGAAGATAGTATTGAAGTAGAAGAGATTTCAGAGTCAGTTGTGGCTCTGAATTCTCCTCTTCCTCTTGACCATCCAGACATTTTGTTATACATTGGAACTTCGACTCATAGGCCTTCGAGCCCAGGTTTACATACATCTATTCCTTCGATGACCACTACTGGAAGCATGGAATCTATAACGAGTGTTGCGAGCATGCAGACTCCCATATCTGTACAAAGGGGAGGAACTATTTCCATCCCTTCTAGTACTCCCATCATGACTATATTTGGGTCTACTTCCATTCCATCAATGACTAGAAGTTCTCAAGCTACTGCATCCAGTTTGTGATTTTTCCATTTTGGAATGTCATCTTAAGGTATTCCTTCAGTTCCTTTGAACATACCATTGACCGCCTCTACATCCATGACGAGTGGATCAACTTCTTTTCAGGGTTTCCCATTTGGAAGTGGTCATATACCACATTCCAATTTGACAGTAGGGTCAATGCCTTTTCCTTTTACAAGTCATGGTAGTAACCCCTTCCAGAGTTGGAAAAACCCTGCAGTTAGTGGGATAGGAGCTGGGAATCAATTTTTCGACCAACAAGGGAATGTGTTGTATTATTTGGTTAATTCATTTTAGAGTTTTCCACCCTTTTCTAACACATGGAACCGTTATCAGGGGCTATCAACTCATTTCATTACTTCGTCAGGGGGTAACTTCACTGGTTACGGAGGATTTTTGGTAGGAGTTGGTCAAACTCTGAATTTTGCTGGACCACAAGGACCACCTTTTGGTTCAGCAGCCTCTACGAGTTACTTTGGGAAACTTGGTGCCTTTCAAAATCCAGGTCACTCTTTTCATACCTTTGGGAACCCTACTCGCTCTGGATGGAATTCCCAAGGTACCACATGACTTCCTTTGCTGGCCACACTTAATTTGCTAGACTTAACCAAATTGACAAATGATCTGATTATGTACAATCTGGCTTGGCCTTCGTTCCCAACTAAACTTCCCTCGGATATTCCAAAGTTCCAAGGGAAGAATGGTGAAGACCCGGGAGACCATGTGACCACATTTCACTTATGCTATTCATCCAACTCCCTGATAGATGATTCGATCAGGTTGAGTTTATTTTAGCACACCCTAACTAGAAATGCATCCAAATGGTACATAAACTATACTTCTTTTGTTGATTTGGCTAATATCTTCTTGTACCATTTTCAGTTGCCTGTCCTCTATGAAGCCGGAACTGAACTTCTGGCTGACTTTCTGCAAGAGACCGCAACTCACATTTCAGATCACATCCAGGAATGGAGAAGGAGAAAAAGGCTTATCAAAGTTGAAATTCCACTAGAGTTCCTTCTCAAATGGTTTCTCAAATCATTACAATATGAGATATCAAAGGATGTTTCTCTTTCCAGTGTTTATTCGAAAGAGCCTACTATTTTTCGAGCCCAACAATTAGAACTAATATATTTTCAGTCTGGTACTCTTCAGAAAATCCTACCTAATGCTCCTAGATCTAAGGTCAATTTAGCGAAACCGAAGCTAGGCCCTCACTCCAATGGTATAGTTGGATCAATTGACGAGAATATGGTGAACCTTTTGAATCAATTGCAGTATTTGTCTCTACAAACTGCTTCTTCTAACCAAGTAGCACTGTCTACACCTACACCTTTCCAACCTACCTCTATAAATGTCGTCCAAGCCTCTAACCCCAAAGGAAATCAACAATCCGATGGGAAGAGGAAGGGACGGCATAAGAAGAAGAACCAGGAAGGGAAAGACAATGCAAACAAACTCGACACCAGTGCCAGTGAGGGTAGAAAAGAATCCAAGAAAAAGGTTAAGTTTCCATGCAAGTTATGCAATGGATATCATTTGAATCACCTCTACCCTAAGATACTAGATGCTCAACGCTTATTAGTGCAACAAGGTTCCTCTAGCTCCCAATCTTTTCTGACTAACCCTTTCCCCAAGGACAACAATTACTTGCTGGCACGAATTCGAACGCTGGTACCTTCGCAGGGGGAAACCAGGAAGGGGAAAATTCCTCAAATCTTTATATGATGAACTCTCATGTTGACGTTGCTACGCGAGCATGCAATTATGGTGAAATGGAAACATCTAAGGCTAAATCTCTTCTTGAAACCATAGACCCACTTCATATTGAGCGACCCTCTGCTAGTTCTATACCTCAGATACTAAAAGGTTCCACAAAGCGCTCGAATATTAACCTTTATGCTACGGTAGCACAGAACTACTCGATTGTAGAAGATCTGGAAAAAAGTCCTTGTGCTATGTCTACTTTGGAGGTACTCCAGTCGTGTCCTTCTCAGAGAAGTTCTTCGCTTTCGGTAATCGGTGTAGTATATCTAAGAATTCTTTAGTGCTCACTTTTGATATGCTGAATGTCAAAAAGATACTTCCTCACCATATGGCTTTCCAAATAAAGTCCACTTACTGAAAAACCAATATTTTTTGGATAGTTATAGATGAGAGAGCTTCCACATGCATAATGTCTATGTCATGTTGGAAGGCCATTGGATGACCTTCAACTGTTCCTTCACTGACTCTCTTGACAGCATTTTATGGACGTTCTCATAGGCCACACAGGATTATCCCGACCTTTCCTATATGTGTTGGGGGAAAGGTCGTAAACATTGAGGTGGAAATCATTGATGCCAACCTAGATTATAACCTCCTCTTAGGTAGGAATTGGATTTACGATATGGATGCCATATTTTCATCTTTATTTCACATCCTCTATTTTCCTCATGAGGGGAGGATTGTTAAAGTTGATCAGTTAGATTATTCTCCAGGTGACTCCCACGCAACTTCGAATTCTACCATTCCATTGGTGGATAATCCCTATCAACCTATTGAGAATTTAGGAGTTGGGATATACTCTTTGTTAATGGGTATATTTGACCTTCCTGCTCCTACAGCTAGAATCAATGCAATTTCATCCTCTAGGGAACCTTCATGGAAAGAGTTATTTCAAACTCATTATTTTTCGGACCTTTTGACCTTACCTTCATCTACCACCACATTAGATGGAGGGCAGGTTGGTGGAATGGAATTTCCCATGTCTACAACAAAACTTAGCTATCAATCTATTGTTAACTCTATAGACAACCATCCCACTCCTTTTTCACAAGAGGAGTTAGATGGTGATGTGGCTCCATCTTGGACCCTCGACTCTACTTCAGCTCTGGATTGCTTGGATACAGTTTTACCATCTGAAGAAGCAATTTTGGAGGCAATGATGGGTGTGGATCGACCATGGGAATATTTACATCATCGTTCATATTTTCTTCCTCCATTGCATGAAGTTGAATCTAGGTTCTCCAATCTACTTACTAGTGATGTTTGTATAGTTTCAAACCCTTTGGCTCCAGCACAATTATCTGCCAAAGGTAATATGTCAGTTATCTCATGAATTGTACCTATAAACATCTTTAGGAATCATAACATTATAGAAAATGCTTCATCGGAGCCGATTCTTCCCCTGAAGAAATTCAAATTTACACCGACCTCTTTAAATATTTTCGAGATGTGTTCACTTGGTCTTATGAGGAAATGCCTGGAATTGATCCATCTATAGTCCAACATGAGATCAAGGCGTATGAAAATGCCAAACCTATTCGTCAGAAACTTCAATCGATCAATCCTCGAAAAGTAGCAGCTATCAAAGCTGAAGTTGAAAAGCTGCTTAAGGTGGGTTTCATATACCCCATTCCTGTAGCTGAGTGGGTTTCCAATCCAGTCCTGGTAGATAAGAAGTAAGGAACAATCCGAGTGTGTATCAACTTTAGGGATTTGAATAAAGCTTGTCCAAAAGACAATTACCCCATGCCTTTTATTGATCAAATTGTTGATGAATGTGCAGGTAATGAAATTTTTTTGTTCATGGACGGATTCTCTAGTTACAATCAAATTACTATCCATCTAGAGGACCAGCACAAGACAACCTTTATTTGTTCCTGGGGCACGTTTGCATACAAGAAGATGCCTTTTTGTCTTAAAAATGCTAGAGCTACTTTTTAGTGGACCATTTCTTATTCTTTGCACGACATAAAACATGTTATCAAAGAATACTTGGATGAATTAGCTGCTCGTTCTCGAAAGAGAATTGATTATCCCAGCCACCTATGGTTACTTTTTGAGAGATGTTGTTTTTATAAAATCTGGTTGAATCTAAATAAGTGCATTTTTTCGGTCACTCCTAGTCGGCTATTAGGATTCATCATATCAACTGAAGGGATTCGAGTTGATCCTTTCACGGTTGAGGCAATAATTCAGTTGCCTCCCCCATCTTCCATTCATCAACTTCAAAGTCTCCAAGGAAAAGCAAATTTCTTGAGAAGATTTATAGCAAATTACGCTAAGATTACCAAGAGATTTATGCGTTTTCTTAAGAAAGGAGTTCCATTTTTACGGGATGACTTAGCACAACGATATTTTTATGCTTTGAAACAAGCATTAATGTCTGCTCCATTGTTGAGTCCACTAGATTATGGCAGAGATTTCCTTTTTTATCTTGTTGTGGTAGAATCAACCATCAATATGGTTCTGGTTTAGGAAGATGATTCTCTTAGTGAACATGTAATCTACTACTTGAGTGGAGGATTAGTAGGACCTAAGCTACACTATTCTCCTATCGAGAAACTGGCCTTGGTAGATATCCATGCTGTCCAGGACTTTGTCATTACATTCTGCTACGCAAAATATTTGTCTTAGCAACTGTCAATCCTTTTCAGTTTGTCCTCACTAGGCGAGTGATTGGGGGAATTGTATTCGATGGATTCTTATTTTGCAAAAATTCGATCTCGAGTTCTTGTCAGCGAGATATAAGAAGTCATTTATTTTTACGGAATTAATTTCAGAGCTGCCTTGTGAGGAAGCCATTGTTTATGAGGAAAATTTCTATGACGAACATGTATTCCTCATTTCTTCACAAGATCCCTAGTATGGAGATATCATTATATATCTCCAGACTTCAAAGTTCCCACTTGCTTTCTCCAAAGATGAGTGTTGAAAGTTATGTCACCTTGCCAAAAGATATGTTATCATTGGTGATACATTATATCACAGAGGGGTTGACTCAATCCTTAGGCGTTGCTTAACTTTGGAAGAAGTTGAGTCTGTACTTAAATCTTAGCACAGTGGAGCTTGTGGCCATCATCTATCAAGGCTTGTAACAACCCAATTTTTTTTGCATGCAGGCTACTTTTAGCCTTCAATTTTCAAATATTGTATTGAAGAGGTAAAATGTTGCCACCCTTGTCAAATCTATACTCAAAAAATGCGCGTGAATCCAGCTCCACTTTTTCCTGTTATCACTGTCGGTCCATTTACAAAGTGGGACATTGACTTCACTACTTGTAATGCACCTTCAGCGGTGAATCACAAGTATATCACTGTGGCCATAGACTACTTTATGAAGTGGGTTGAGGCCATGCCTACTTACAAAAATAATAGTGAAACAACAACCTTGTTTCTCTTCAACCAGGTTATTTCACTATTTTGTATCACAAGAGATATTGTCAGTGACCATGGCAGTCACTTCCAAAATCAACTGATGACTGAATTAGCTCTCAAGTTGGGCTTCCAGCAAGAGCATTCATCTCCATATTATCCTCAGGCCAAAGGGAAAGTCAAAGCCGTGAATAAGTCTCTTAAGACTATCTTGCAAAGGACAATTGACAAAAATTGATCCAATTGGCACATCATGTTGTACCCGGAACTCTAGACATACTGAACCTCAGTGAAGACTGCCACCAGTTTTACTCCTTTTCAATTAGTTTATGGGCTGGAATCTATTTTTCCTATCGAATGTAAAATTATGTCCCTTAAGCTAGCTATAGAACTTCTTCTAGAGACATCTAGTCTCACAAAATGCCTCATTCATTTGGAACATCTCGATGAGCAGCCATAATAAATGAAGCCCATAAGAAGAGGGTTAAAACTCAGTATGATAAAGCTGTCTGTCCTCGGGCTTTTTATGAAGGTGACCTTGTCTTAGTGTATGACCAAGACAAAGACACCCTGGGGGCAGGCAAATTCAAGTGTATGTGGTATGGTCCCTTTGTAGTCAAGTGGAAGGGAACAAGCTAGCGAAGCACTAAAATGGGCTTTACCTTAAGAAGTATTTTGCTTAGGTTCCAACCGAGAAATTGATTGTTTGTTTATATTGTATTTTTGTATATATTTATTTGGCATTTTTTGATATCGACATTTTTTTATCTACTTTGGTAGGTGTTGATGGATGATTCGATATATTTTGGATTCACTGATGGTGCTAGTCGGCACACAAGGAATCTTGCTTCCGCAGCTTGGGTGATTTATTATCCATCTGGCCAGTTGATGGTGTCGAGGGGAGTATCCATTTGCCCTGATTCGAATAACATTGCCGAATATACTGCTATTATTAATTTACTATCTAAAGCAATTTCTTATGGGATTTATTCATTGATAGTTTATCTAGATTCACAGTTGGTGGTGTCACAATTAAATAACATTTATCAGGTTCATGATCCTTACTTATATCCCCAATTTTTGAGAGTGAGAATATTGCAACGATCATTTATTTATATTACATATGTTCACATTCCATGATCTGAGAATTCATTAGTAGACTCTATTGCTAATCAAGCATTAGATTGGCATATTAATCATTCATAAGATTAAACAACATCAAAAATTTGAATATATATATATATATCATAAAAGCGCCTGTATATAGATAAAATGTTCAAAAAAAATACACAAAATTGGGAAAAAATGCCCTCAAAATTTGGGTTCATGCCCATAATCATGTCCAGTCATACATCAGTATGTCTATCGACCCGGCTCAGGATGAGCGACTAAAAAGTTAACTACTACATTGGCTACACGCCGAAGTATGTGGACCTAGTCCCATGGTACCCCTACCACGTGGCGCTGCATCTCCTCAGGTAGGTCCTCTATGGCTATCATAGGTACCTGGTGAGTTAGTGTCACCAAGTTTCTTTGAGCTGCATATAGGACTCTCTCTGTCTCAACCGCTGCCTCTTCGGCTCCTCTTCCGAGACTCCTATGCCTCGAGAATCCATCTAGTCTCACTGGACCCACATCTAGAACATGGTCATTTTGTCAGTATTTTGTCTCATCAAAAATATTTTTGAGATCATTTCATATTTAAAAATCCAACAAGTCTTAGAAATTTACAAAAACTTAAAATTTTTTTACCTATGTTTCCCCATGTTACATTTGGTGGCAACACCAAGTCTGGATCTCCTTGGAAATCCATACAAGCATACAGGTAGTCGTCGACTGTGATGATCTGTTGGTTCCACCAGGCGAAAAAATCATCATCAAAAGTCATCCTAGGCACATCCTCGACTTTGAGGCATTTCATCAAGTCAGCGCATCTGCCCATCCGTGGATCTTGAGGGTTGCTGATGGAGACATATGCTTTGGGATGTAGCCTAGGTATCTTCTTGAAGAAGAATGAGCATAAAATAGTCCCATATCAAAATTCTTTGTCTGATCCTTCTGAATAGAGGTCAATTGGCTCTTCATGTTGGTTAGAAGAGGCGTGGATCAATCAAAAACCTTGGTAAGGCATTCCACTGCCAGGCTCATGGACACTCGTGATGCCTGATGCAGTGAAGCTGATCCATTTACCCTCGCAATGGTAAATAGCAGAATCCTCAGAGATAAGCTTTCCACGTGTTTGATTGGAATCTAACTTCCAATCTTCTTTGGGTGTCCAGGATAGTATATATGTATATAGTTTTCTACTGAAAGACTACTTCTTGTCTTGCTAGTCGAATGCACGACCTCCCCTCTTCAAGAGAGACCTGTAATAAACTAGATGTCTTCAACCTCAATCCGTAGAGGCATCTGGTCTATCATGAAGGCATCATCCTCTACACTCTAGTAGTGGATCAATAGTTCAAGTAGGCATGTGTTGGCTTTCATGTTTGGCATTTTGAAGAATTTCAATAAGCCATAGCCTCTTAAAGCGTTTAGTGCATTTTGGTCATTCATTACCTCATTGTCAATTATCATATGCTCTCTTTCTCTCCATGTGATGGTCGTCCTACAAAAGAAATTGCGTTTCAACTATTAGTTTTTGTGTTTAAACTTTATCTCGTGTACACGCATGTTCCCTTTACACATAGTCACATGTAGGGCCGTCATATATGTGGGTTGATCACATCCAACCCGTGTGTACGCAGAGTTGGATTTTTGGGCATAAATTCCCACGGTCAAAACTTTAAGAAAACTTATACAAACTATCACAAAACATTATAATCATGATTTGAGGGTTACCTGATAACTTTGGTTCGATTTGAATAGTCCAATCGTTCAGAGGAAAGCTTGCTCTTTTTTTACCCATAGCTCTTTGTTCCAAATAGAAATGAAAAATCTATGAGTCCAAAAGTCATTATATAACTTTGAAATTGCAAAATATTTTTTCAAAAATTGATTTTTGTCTCATGGATATTTTGACCTGTGGGCTTGGATTGTGGAGAGTGGGTTGTATTTTCAGGATATTTTGCATACTTCTTCGAGATGTTATTTTGGTCCCATGACCAATGACCCATCATGGCAGGTATTGTTCACTCACTAGTATTTAGGTTAGGGAAAACCATTTTTCTGCCGCATCCTGCATACTAACCTTCATTCAATGATACATTAGCCATAGGGTCGACCTCATCGTATCTTGGTTAGCAAACAATTTTCACTTGTCGATTTTTAAATCATGATGTGATGGTAGTGCCATCCTTTACATGGGAATCTTGGTTAGAACCTCGCTGACATTGATTGCCCATGCTGCTATACTGAGTAGGCTCGGGAGTCCTCTTTAGTGCCACCATGACTTATGCATTGAAGACACATTCTCTTATCTTCTGCGCTGATGTTTGGCCTTATATCCTAGAGGCTCCATTGTGTTGAGTTGTACTGTTGCATTGCATTTTGACTATTTGCACCTTTTTGGTCTTGATTCGGCTTCACTTGGACTCGTGTTTAAGCCACTTATATGACCATGCCTTCTGCAAAATCAACCATGCAATCACTTAGCTTCCACAACTTGATGCATCCTTTTACCCATGGAAAGAACATCCCTTTGAGTGTCCTTGACTAGCTTTCGTCCCCCTGCATTGAGCATAGGAATGTTCCCCTCCCAGGAACTAGGTCATCTGTTTCTCTGACACTCGTTCTTTCCACTGTACTATAGCATTCTTTTATTCTTTTTCCAGCTTAAAGAAAAAGACAAAAAAAAAAAAATTATATATTCCAAAAAGAGCGGGAACGAGAGAACATTTCCATATTTTGTTGGTAGCTAGAGTCAGTCATGTCGCCCTTGAACAAAGCACTCAAAAGAAAGTCTCTCCTCCATTTTGGGTGAGATTTAGTTTGACTTAGGTACGCCTTAACCTTGTTATTGAGTCAGTGCTCCTTCGATTGGTTACCTCTTCCAATCATATGGAGAGTTTGCTCATGCCTCCCGCATGACGAACTTATACAAAGTTATCATATGTTGCCATATAGTCATCATTAAGTCATGCTTTTGTTTAAGGGAAGTAACCTTGAGTCAGCCACTCTGCAGTGTCTCCTGACCTATTTTTCAGTCGGCCATCCTTGGTTGTCATTGTCATGTTTGTCATCACATCAGTTATATTGGTCCTTTGCTTGTGCCGGTTTGAGAAGGTCTCCATTGACTTCCTGCTGGTGGGTCTTGTCCTTATCGATGACAACATATTGCTCTGAGGGTAGGCCTAGAGTTGCACCTTGGCCCTATTTTTATTATTGATTAGTCACCTTGTGCTCAACATTGATTAGTATCATGGGTATTTGACTGAGTGGTTTCCCTTGTGTTCGACATCAACTTTCATTATCACACATTGGGATTCGTGCAGTGCCTTGGTTTCCATTTGATCCTATTGGTGGATTCCACGCCTCTGTGTCATATTTTATTATTGGTTGGTTCAGAGGGTTCCATCGTGTGCTAGCTACATCTTGTGTACGCCAGAGACATGCTTCAGTTGGGTTACTACATCTTTTTCGTCTGATTCCTTCCCCATTATTGGCCTATGATTTACACTCACGCTAGATTGATGAAGGATTCCTTAATGCCTTCCTTCTAGCAGATCTTTTCCTATCGACTACAACTCATTTGCTTTGGGAGAACGTTCTAGAGTCCATTTGGCAGCACCTTGGGGTTTGCAGTCATTAATGGTAGATTCCTTCGCTATTGATAGTGGGAAACCATCATTGTACCCTTATTGATAGATTCTTCTAGGCGTTCGACTTCAGTGCATTTATTCACACTTGTTAGATTGTACTGGGTACCTTAACTCTCATTTTCATTATCGGTGAGTAGTATCACATTTGTTAATGGTATACATGGATGACCGGTAATCAAACGATTTCTCATGTAGTCAACCTCAACTCATTTATTCCCATTGTGTGGAAATGTATTGCGGCGGTCGGCGAAGACCTCGGGTTGCATCAGCATGTTTTGGTCCACTTGTCAGTTTCCCCTGTTGCTGCTAGTTGACACCATCCACTGTATATGTTGCAGTTCTTCATAGCGACATCTTATATGCTGGCATCTGAGTTGCGATGTAGCATCATTTTATTCCATCATGTTCATTTGGTACTATTGGGATCAGTTTTTGATATCAGTGATCAGATTCATCCTTAAGCATCATTGATCATCTCCTTATATGTGATATTCAAACATGTACTTTTTCTATCACAATTAGATGATCCATTATGTACTTTCAGTTCTTTATACTTGTATACATAATGGATCCACTTGTAGTTGATATGTGGACATGCTTTACATTCTCTGAGCATGGGTATGCCTGCCTCAGACAACATTTTCTTTCTGATCTCTTTTGATGGCTTGGTAGGCTGAATTCCGGTGAAGTCCTCAATTTTGACAAGATTCTTTCCATACACATAGTAAATTTCCACCATCATGTACCCCTTCTAACCTCATATATTAGGGGGCATCTGTTATAGCACCATTTATCACCCTTGGTATTTGTGATGCTTGGTTTATGGCCTAGGGCAACCCCTCCTTCCATACTTGTTCCAAATATATTAAAAACGATGTTTTATTCCCTGTACGCTACTTTGCCCTGAGATAAAAGAGTGTACACGTGGGTTAGTCAATACCCAACCCGTATATATGTGTCAAAACACTTAAAAAATTAAATTTCCTTAATTGTGGGCAGAGTTCATGGGTTTTACTTATTGATTACCTCCTATTGCCAATGGCCCAACTGTTTCCCAACTAAAAAACTAATTGGGAGAAGTTTAAATAGCCTTCTATGGGAAGGCCTAAGGGAGGAGAAGAGATAGAGTTATTATACTGAGATTATCTCTGACTGGGTCTGATGAATCCCTGTGCCTCATGCACTTCCCCAAGCTTCAGGAAACCCTTGTTTCCTTGATTATAGATATTCTCCCTCTTGCTTGAGATATCATGGTGTTGGTTATGGAAGAAGATTGTTGAAGGCTGGGATAGGACGAATATGGAGGATAGTTCCGCTTGGAGCCGGAAGAAGAGGACTCAGGTGAATTCTCTCCATGTTATTTATAGCTTACCACAATAAAAGAAATGTTGTCTTGTTTCTGAAATTAACTTTGTTTATGCATCAAATTATGTTGTAATTCATATATGAATGTTGTTTGATGTATGATCAATCATTTGCTTATATGATATAAAGTCAAATTTCGTGAATATGCTTTACTTCTATACTTCTATGTATGTTCGAAATGGATTATTTTTACGTTTGAAGGACATCAGGAGATGCAGAGGTTTTGAGCCCTATGGGACCTACTCGAACGAAGGAAATTCGGGTACAGTCGCTCTTACGTAGTTTGTTTATATAAGCATTTTTCCTGAGTTGTATGAGTGTTTCTTGTCATAGTTAGTTCCTGCTCTGTTGGGTTTGAACCCGAAGCCCTAGGGTACTTATTCCTGTAACGAAGTGTTTAAACATGAATTTCATGCCATTATAGGCAAAATGAGATAACTCCCAAAACACTCTAATTATTACCCAAATAAAGAATCAATCATATTATATATGCAATTAGATAATGACCTTTGATTTCAAGTTCCATGCTCTGATGTCTCCTCATATTCTAACATTTCATATTTTTATAAGGATTAGGTGTGTAACACACCTTAACAAAACAATGTAGTAAAACTAGTAGCTATATTATTTTTAGTTTTATCATTTATGCTAATTAAGTTAACATGTATCTGAACCAAGCATGAACCATATTAGTGTACAAGGCTTCTCATATATTCCCAGCCAACATTTTTATTACTTTAAATTTGAATTTCAAATAAAGGAGATGCATGAAAAAGATTTTGTTATAACACATGTATTTTGTAATACATATTCTTATCTACATTATAACATAAATTCATTACATAAAAAATAATTAGGTTGATCCATAGAGCCTATTATCATTGGTTATATTTCTTAAAATGATTCATTCTATTATTTTCACTCTATTTCTTTTCCAATTTTGTTTAAGAATTTTTTTATAACGTTGAGGAGATATAGAAGATTGTTTAAATAAAAATTTCAAGTTTCAGTTCACTATAATTTGAAAGTTACATTCTATGAAATTTATGATTATTTTCTACTACCGAAGCTAGTATCAAGTAGGTTTTCTTAGTAAAATATTTATTTATGACTCGAGAGAGACTTAAATTGAGCATTATTAGTTGAAATAAAAAGATGACATAACATAGTTTTTAGGTTGAAATTTCAACAATATATTAACAAATTGGAATTGTGGTAGGTCATACAAGTTCTATCCTATTGAAAGTGCCAAGTTAAAAAGGTTTTTGGAAAGTTACCATAATTTTCTCTTAGAATATTTGAATCTAGTCAAACCTATGACATTGTGGATAGGGAATATTAAGATGCTATAGAAATAATTTTCAAACCATGAATAGGTAAACTTCAAAAATTACATCAACATTAAGCCTTAGACAAATCCAATGACCTTAAAACCCCTTATTATAAACTAGATTTATAGTTGTTGCACTTTTATTAGTATATTGTTATGTAGGAAAGAACCATTTTTTGTACGATTTCATTATAATTGTACCCTTTATCTCCTATACATATACTAAAAAGACATAGTCTAAGGATCATTAAATGGTCCTTATACATTGTATTCATTGTAAAAGGACGTTACCCCCTTGAATTGGACTATAGTTATTAGATTATTATCATTTTTAAGGCACATGGTCCATAGGATTTGTTGTGAGATATATGACGCTAAAGTTTTTCTAAATGAAATGAGTCATTGTGGAATTTTTACTATAACTTACTTTTGGGAATCTTCAAGATTTAAAAATCTGAGCTGATTGAGGAGAGATCTAGAATTACATTTGACAAAAATTTCAAATTTTGTTCCACTATATTTTCAAATAATATCATATCAAAGTTGGGACTTGGGAATGATCTTAAAATCATTCTCAAACAAGTGATCTTGGCATTTTCTCTATAATTCTTTTGTGGAAATACTTAGACCATGAATTTTTTAGCTAATTAGGGGAAGATCTAGATACACATATAATAGAAATTTCATATTCATGTTCACTACAATTTTGGATATGTACACAATCGAAGTTATGGTAATGGTCATGAAATTCATTTTAAACTAGTGATTTTGGTATATTTGCTATAATGTATTTTAATATACACTTTAAAATATAAAAAAATTAAAATACTAAGGAGAGATATTGTCACACATATGCTAAATATTTTATACTTTGGTCTACTAAAATTTTGAATAAATACCATGTGGAAGTTTTATATTTTGAAGAGTGTAGGGGGCAAGAGTGGCTGGCATCAATGGATCAACATCAAGCAAGCCCGTAAAATGTGTTTGAAAAGACTCATTTTGGATATATTTTTTTGTAGCCTTTTGCTATAGAAGTTTCAAACTATGAATTTTTTAGTGACATGAGGATACATACTAGGGCACTAAAGATAAAATTTTAGAATTAATTTTGAAAAATTGGACACTTGGCACACAATAGAAGTTCACTCTTGCAAAGAGGCCAAAAATCAACATTTTTGGGGAAGTTACTATAACTTTCACTTGGCATATAAAATTTTGGTTAGCACTATCGAATTACAAAGAAGACTTGTACTAGACAATGAAATTTCAGAGCTCTATTAGGATAAATTTTAGCCATCTAGATATTCAAGAAATCAGGGCCTTTGAAATATATGTGAAATATTGTTGGCGTAACTTTTGATTGGATGATATATTTATGGTGAATAGAAATTTTTGATAAAGAGGGAAAATAGTAAAATTATTATTTATTCACATGGTTCCTTGATCCAAGTTGATATTGGTGGCAACCCACCTATTCCACTTAGACCTCCATTGCTTCTTTTAATTTCCTTAATTGTAGCAGAGTTTATTATTTTTGATAGTTTTTCGTATCCTCAACTTCCAAAGCCATTTTGAGGCCCTAAATAACATTTTTTTGGGAAAATGAGCAAACTCCTAGCTTCTAGTCCCCATATAGACATATCTAATGAGGCATTGTACATGCCAAACAAAGATGGTATGCCAAAGTTACGACCCTGGGAAGTTGATGTAACAATTTACCCCAACGGGGCACAAATTTTTTTGGCACTTTTGTCGGGAAAAATATTGAGTGGGGGGGCGGGGTGAATCAATATTTTACTCATTTTAAATTTAATTTCTTATTTTGATTATTATACATGACTGTTGTAAAGGAAAATAACGTATGTGCGCAAGTGTTACTACAGAAAACCACATATAACTAGATAACTTATCTGATCGTCTGTACAACATTAATCAGTGCACTATTATTCCATTATTAATCAATTAAAAAGTGAACAGTTAAGAAGCATATAGAACATAAACATACACAACCATATGAACACCATGATTTTTAGGTGGAAACCCAATGTGGGAGAAAACCATCGTTGTTGTTGTCTTAGTCTTCTTCTTTTATTAAAAATAATATTCTTACAATCTTGTACTAGTGCAAACATTAACCAATACGTCGGCTCCTACCTATAGAAGTCTGCAACCCTCTCTCATTTTCCATCTCCTACTAGAAGGGAGTTGTAACCCCCTTTGTGAAGACTGTCATCCTCAACTCTTTGTCGATCACTTTTCAAAATGTTTCAAACTGGATCCAATTTCAGCAATTATGAAATCAACTATAAAAATACTACATCATAAAATATTCTAATGTGGTCAATGCAACTTGATCAATCCAGAATAAATGATACCAATGCATAACCACTCATCAACATACCAAGTTAAATATTGTTACACATCATAGAAACCAACTGCTGCCACTACCAAACCCTATTCAAACATGCATTAGATTGTCTACGCTATGGCTATTGATCATACCTGCATATTTACATGATTATCCTGAAGAAAACATGCATACAGATCTCAAAATATTAGTAACTGAATCTAAATCATTGTGCCACTAAATTAATCACCCAAATAGATACTGAAGCCAACATAAATCACTGAACCAAATACAAATTATCACACAACAATATCATCACTTAATCAACTTCTAATTCATAATCAATTCAGCCCAAACAATAATATCAAACACAGAGTATTATAAGAGAGACTTCATCAAAAAACAATAGTAAACATAACAGAACAGATCAACCATTATCATCAGCTCATCTTTAAAAACCCTAGTAGATGTGCGCACCTCTTATAAAGAAATCATCCGTATGTACGTGCCTTTCATACTTGACACCTACGTACATATATATCCATATTATAGAAAATATATGCGACTATTCAGAACAATATCTATTTATGTACAAAATCTTTCAGAGGCAAACTAGTGTATATATCTAAAATCACTTACTTATGCTTTCACTTTGATTACAAAACATACTTCGCACCGCTTACTGTCTCATATTCATGTTAGAGTATCATTAACACCACAAATCTATCACAGTTGTATATTTTTAATAAGAAAATCAAAGAAGTACTTATGATACCATACTTCAGATTTTCCCAGGTATGTGTCTTTTCCCTGCTTCTTGGTGCACACCCGCTTCAGATCAAATTATTTGTAGAAATCACAAAAATTTCACACCTAACACTTTGATCTCCATCTCCTTACATACCTTAGGCCTTAGCCAATACCTTAGGTTAATCCCTTAGTAATGTCGATAGTATTCTTTGATAGGAACAAATATCTGTTGTCAGGCTCATTACTATGTTCCAATACCATGGTAAAGACCCTTGGTATTGACAATACCATGGTGCAGAAACTGTACATGACTTTTCTTTACCATACCCGTGTATGTACGTGGAATATATTCACATGACCTACATATACTTTCCAAACTTCACTTTTATCATTTCTCTATCTTTGAACTGACATTCATTTGTCTATCCCACCTATAGCATCTACATAGCCATCATGTTGACAAATTTATCAAGTAGGTTTCCATCAAGGAAAACACATTAGTCATAATGCCAACAATCTCCCCCTTTGGACTTGATGGAAACAACTTTGGTGTTTGGTCACCACTTCCTGTAGATACCTGTAAGCACATTTATCTACATACCAAGATACTCTCCAAGTATTATTATCCAAACACCAAGCGACTCCCCCCCTTTGACATCAAGGGAAAAGGGTTGACCATTACTAAAAGACTTCTTTGCACTGTAGATCTGATCTACTAAATATGAACATTGTATACTGACCATGCTCCCCCTGAGCATATGTTGAATTTTGTGGAAATGACTCTAAGACTCAACCAAGTATGACCTTTCCTATCACCAAGGACTCATGCTTACATCAATCACCCAACACAATGGGGTTATATATTTGACTCAACATTACATCAAATGCCCAAAATGGGATTACATACATAATTGACTTGACCCAAATAGTCCAAACATGACTGATTATTAAAATTATTACATCATGGGTCTTTACATGACCTGTACATCAAGAGACAAATATGACATTTATGACCAAGATCAAGGCAAATCCATGAGAGTCTTCAGTAACTATCATATACCATATAGTATCTTGCATCATCATCATCATTCATAACCAACATATAAAAGATCCAAGGAAATCACCATAAAGAAAAATAATATAATCAACTTCTTAAGCAACATATAGTCATCATCCAAAACTTGATCAAAAAATGTGTCATTAGCAACATCACCAATCATAAGTATCATTATGTAACAAGGAATTCTCAAGAAGTCATAATTCCAACAATGCACTTCTACAAATATAGCAAATGATCCCCCTAAACTAGAATCTCTCTCTTACACTATCCCAATGTTTCTTCATCATAGAGAAACATATGCTACTGTCTAGAACCAAACTTGCGTATATACGTGACTTCCCTTCGTGAGATCCGCTTACAGAAAATAAACTGTAACAATTTATAGTCTCAGCTCCACCTAAACATGAAATATCTATTAGAATAGTTAACAAAGTGATGAGGTACAGACCACTCCTAGTTTATGTCTAAAATATTCAAAGGAATTACGTGGCAGTGGCTTTGTAAATATTTATGTAACTTGTTCCTTTGAAGGTACATATTCCAGTTTGACCTTTTGTTCAAGAACCTTCTCTCTCAAAAAGTGATATTTGATTGGAATATGCTTGGTTTTTAAGTGCATGTAATGATTTTTTCAAATACTTATGGCACTAGTATTATCACACATAATAGGTATAGGTTGAGGACAAGTGATTTGAATGTCTTGCAATGTTGCATCATCCATAGAATTTGCGTACAACATGATATAGTAGAAACATATTATGCCTCAGTAGTAGAAAAAGCAATGGAGCCTTGTTTTTGGCTGAACCATGATACCATGTGAGGTCCCAAATAAAATGCTCGTCCACTATTACTCTTTCAATCATCAATATTACCTGCCCAATCTGCATCTATGTAAGAATGAAGTGAAAAATATGCATCTTTGGGATACCATAGACCAAAATATTGAGTTACTTCTAAATAATTAAACATCCTCTTGACTGCATGGAGATTAGTTTCTTTAGGATTTGGTTGAAATCATCCAAAAATCCCAACTTCATGGATAATATATAGTCTTGTTATTGTAATGTAGAGAAAGATTCTGATCATAGATTTGTATTATGGTTGATTCACTAAAGGAGAATCATCATGTGAACTAAGATTGCATCATGTCACCATTGGTGTGCATATAGGCTTGCAGTCTTCCATTCCATATTTATTCAAAATCTGCCTGAGGTACCTGCTTTGTGAGAGAAAGATACCATTCTTTGTTTGTTGAACTTGAAGACCAAGACAGTATGTTAGTTCACCAAGAAGATACATCTCAAATTCTTGTTTCATAAAAGAAGAAAATTCTTGACTCATAGTTTCTACATTACTTCCAAATATGATGTCATCTACATAAAAAAGAACTATTAAAAGTTTATCTGTATCAAATTATATATATGTGTTGTTGTCTGTTGACCCATTTTTGAAACCTTCTTGTTGAATATACTAGTTAAGATGAGAATACCATGCATGAAGAGCTTTTTCTAATCCATACAAAGCCTTCTTAAGCTTGCAAACAATATTTTCATTTCCTAGAATAAATCCTTCAGGTTGTTCAATATAAACTTCTTCTTCTAGATCCCGATTTGAAAATGAAGGTTTAACATCCATTTGAAATACTTTGAAGTTATGAAAGCTTGAAAGTGCAAGAAAAATTCTTATGGCTTCAATTCTAGCTACAGGTGCTAACGTTTCTTCAAAGTATATCCCTTTCTTTTGAGTGTAGCCTTTACAGACAAGTCTTGCTTTGTTTCTGATAACCTCTCCATTTTCATTTAACTTTTTTTTGAACACCTCTTTTGTCCCAATAATATTTTTATCATGAGGTGTTGGTACTAACTCCCATGTATGGTTCTTTTCTATTTGATCAATTTCTTCATCCATTAGCTTAACCCAACATTCCTCTTTGCTTGCTCGATTTACATTTTGAGGTTCATTTGTGGATAGTAAGGCTTTGTAACTGGAAGTTTCGACAAGAGTTCTTCTAGTTTGTACACTAGCTCCCTTTTCACCTAGAATTTGAGATTCCATATGATTTTTATGAACATACCATGTCAGAGTCTTTTCTAATGCTTTTGTTCTTTCAATTCCTTCTTCTGGTGCTCCATTAATTCACTCTCCTACAACCACTTGGCTTGTTGTAGAAACAAGTTCTTCATTTGCTGGTGCTTCCCTTTTAGTACTTATGGATGCTTCGTCAATTACAAAATCAATACATTCAACAATCTTGTGAAGCCTCTTATTTTAGCATTTATATCCTTTGCTTCTAGAGGAGTATCCAAGGAGAATTCCTTCATCATCTCTAGATTCAAAATTTCCAAGGTTATCAACATTATTCTTAATGTAACATTTGCTTCCAAAAACTCTAAAATGTTTGACAGATGGAGTCTTAATAAACCATAGTTCATAAGGAGTTTTATCAATGTTTACCCAAATATGAGCTTTGTTGAGGATATTCACAATTGTATGTGTTTCTTCCCCCCAATAAGGTATGAGGCACTCCACACTCATCAAGCATGGAACATGCCATTTGATGGATTGTTCTATTCATTCTTTCTGCCACTCCATTTTGTTGAGGAGTTTTACCTTAACAAATTTTTCGTTTGATACCATGTTGTTCACAAAAGTTGAAAAAATCATATGATATAAACTTTGCTCCTCTATTAGATCTAAGATATTTTATTTTAAAATCTAACTCATTTTCTACTAAAGCTTTGAAGACTTTGAATTTATGAAATGCTTCATATTTATGTTTCAATAAGCCAATCCAATACATTCTAGTAAAATAATCAATGAATAATATGAAGTATTGTTCACCTCGAGAAGAATTCTTTCTCATAGGACCACATAAATAAGTATGAATAATTTCAATTGGCTTGTTTGAAGTACCTCCTTTAGGATTAAGTAGAACTTTGGTTTTCTTACTGAATTGACATGATTTTCATATGCTATTTTTTGGCAATGAGATGTTAGGCATGTCATGTACTTCTCCCATTATGGTTGGCTTATGTAATTGAGTGAAGATTATATGCGCCAATATTCTATGCCAAATCCATCTTTCTTTCGATTTTTTCAAGTAACAATGTTCTTGGCCACCTTCCAAGACATAGACATTACCTAGAGTTCTTGTTCCATTTATTATGATATTACCTGTATCGAGATTCCTTACCACAAAATTCTTTGATCTGAAAACAACATCATGCCCTTGGTCACACATTTGACTAATAATCAACAATTTCTGTCTTGATCCATCAACAAACAAAATGTTTCTAGCTTTAATCCTATCTTTTAGCAAAACAATTCCTTTCCCTTTAATAACAATAGGTGAGTTATTTCCGAAGGTTACGTTCTTTTCTTTCTTTATTTCATTAAAGGACATAAAATTATCTTTATCACCTGTCATATGCTTTCATCATCCACTATCAATGTACCATATATTTTCTTGATCTCCTACATACAAAGCTAAACCACAATTTTTAGATTCTATGGTTTTCTTTTTCCATACCTTGGATGTTGTTTCCTTTTTTCCATTTTGAAGAGTTGGTCTCATTCTACTTCTTCATTCAGTCTCTTTATGCCCAAAGTTATTGCAAAAATAACATTTTGTTTCATCTTGTAGAGGTGAGAAATTATTGTAAATGTATTTATTTAATCCAATCTCATTCTTTTGTTTTTTTGCTTCTCTAGTCATGATAGTTTTGTAAGAGAAAGATTGAGAACCCTTATGACCAAATGATGACAAGTGAAGCCTTGACCATTTAAGTAGAAATTATTGGGAGCATAGTACCTTTTGTATAGTTTCCCTTTCGAGTGTGGTAAGTATGGAATACCTGAGAGACATTTGATCTCTCATTCCTTCACTAAGAGCTAGAATTTTGTTGACTGATACCCTTTACTGTATTGAAATAGTTTCTTGTACCTATTTCAGAAGATTTTACAGTCTTTGATGCTTCTCCATTATAGGTAAGACTTGTTTTTATTAGAGGAGAGTATTGTACTTTGATGATTTCTTCTAGGGTATCAGATCTTTTAGAAAATAAAAGGTTTATGGCTTTTGTTTTCTTGAGTTCCTTTCTTAAACTTACTATTTCTAGTTCTAACTTTTCATTATGCCTCTCCCTTTCTAGAATTTGTTTCTTTAGTGCCTCTTCTAGTAATTTAGCTTCTTATAGACGAATTTCAAGCTAAGTTAATTCTTCAATGAGATTATCCTTTTCTTCTACGGCATCCATAAAAACATCACTAGACTCATGAATACATTTATCTTCAAATGCCATAAGTAATTGATATTATTGATCAGACTCACCTTCTTCACAATTTGAAAGACCATCACTATTTTCGTGTGTGTAGAAGATTTTCTTGTTTTAAAAACTTCCTCTAAACTTTACTTTCGCAGAATTCTTCCCTTTTCATGGTTTTCATTATAAGGGTGTTTATCGGCATAATGACCAACCCTTCCACAAGCAAAAAATTTGAAAGGAAGCTTACCTTGAAATATTCTAGTTCCTACTTGGAGTTTCTTTACGAAGTTTTCCTCTTCTTCATGTGATACAAAACCTAATTCCATAAGCTCCTCCTTTTATTTTCCTTTGGAAGTAGCTTTGAATTCTACTTCTCTGATATCTCATGGACCCCCATTTCTCATTTCATAAGATGTTAAAATCTCATGAAGTTGTTGAACAATAAAGTTCTTCAAATCCTATATTTCTTCAATGGAAGATACTTTTGAACCAAATTTTGGGGTTACAAATCTTAGGATTTTCTCAACAAGCTTGAATCTTTTACTTCAACACTAAGAATTCTCATTGAATTAACGATCTCATCTACCTTAAGAAAGAAGCTCGCAATACTTTCATCACTATGCATTCTGAGATTTTCATGTTGAATTCCAAATGTTTGAATTTTTACACTCTTTACCTTAGTTTCACCTTCATAAATTAGAATGATCTTGTCCCATATAGCCTTTGTTGTATTCAACTACATAACCTTCACAAATTCTAGTTCTGCCAAGCTTCCCAACAAAGCGTTCATATAATTTGTATTGGACTCATATTTTTTCTTTTCTGCTTCATCTATAGGAATGTAGGATCGATATTGATAGCCTCCTTTAATGATTACCCAAACATTAGCTCCAATTTACTGTAGATAAGCTCTTTTTCTGACTTTCCAGTAAACCAAGTTGGTTAGATTAAACAATGGTGGCCTGATAGATGCTACTCCCTCTTGATTCCTCATCTTGATGAATCTTCCTTCAAGTGATAAAGCTTCTTCTGAAGGACCTTCTCTGGTACTAATTGTTAGGAAAAATACTGAGCCATGGGGGGGGAGGTGAATCAATATTTTACTCACTTTCAATTTTAATTTCTTATTCTGATTATTATAAACAACTATTGTAAAGGAAACCAACATATGTATGCAATTGTTACTATAGAAACCTACGTATATCTAGGTAACTTACTTAATCATCTCTACAACATTAATCAATGCATTATTATTCCATTATTCATCAATTAAATAGTGAGCAGTTAAGAAGCAGATAGAACATAAACACACACAACCATATGACCACTAGGGTTTTTAGGTGGAAACCCAATGTGGGAGAAAGCCATTGCTGTTTTCATCTCTGTCTTCTTCTTTTATTAAAAATAACCTTCTTAAAATCTTGTAATGGCATAGACTTTAACTAGTACGCAATCTCCTACATGCAGAAGGCTACAACCCTCTCTCATTTTCTAGCTCCTACTGGAAGGGAGCTACAATCCCCTCGGTGAAGACATCTATTCTCATCTCTTTGTGGATCACTTTTTAGAGTTTTTCAAACTGGATCCACTCTCAACAATTCTAAAATGAACTTCCTGAAATACTGGATCATCAAATCTTCTAATGTAATCAATGCAACTTGGTCAATTTAGAATAAATCATACCAATGCAGAGCCACTCATCAACATACCAAGTTAAATATTATTACCAATCATATAAACCAACTTCTACCACTACAAAACCTTGATCAAACATGTATAAAATTGCATACACTACTGTACGTGTGTATGTACATGCTTCTCCTGAAGAAAACCCACGTATAGATCTCAAAATATTGATAACTGAATCTAAATCACTGTGCCACTGAACCAATCACCCAAACATATATTGAAGCCAACATAAATCATTGAACCAAATATATATTATCACATAGTAGTATCATCACTTAGTCAACTTCTAATTCATAATCAATTCACCCCAAATAGTATTATCAAACACAGATTATTATAAGAGAGAATTCATTGCCATACCACAATAAACATAATAGAACATGTCAACCATTATCATCAACTCACCCTACAAAACCCTAGAAAATGTACGTGACTCTTATAAAGCACTCTTGCATATGTATGTGCCTTTCATACTTAACACTTGCGTACAAATCTGTCCATACTACAGAAAATATATGTGATTATTCATAATAAGATCTGCATAGGTACATGATCTTTTATAGGAAAACCAATGTATATATTTGAAATCATTGTTTCATGCTTTCGTTGCAATCACATAACAAAATTCACACCCCTTAATCTCTCATCTTCATGTTAGAGTATCATTAACACAATGGATCTATCACAGTTAGATATTTCTAATAAGAAAATCAAACAAGTACATATGACACCATACTTCATATTTTTCCAAATTTGTGTCATTTCCCTGCTCCTTGGTGCACACCTATTTTATATCAAAGTCTTCATAGAAAGAAGAAAAATTGCACACCAAACACTTTGATCTCCATCTCCTTATATAACTCAGGCCTTAGCCAATACCTTAGGCCAATCCCTTAGTAATGTCGATGGTATTATTTTACGAGATCAAATATCCATTTTCCTGCTCATTACTATGGGCCAATACCATGGTAGAGACCCTTGGTATTGAGAATACCATGGTTCAGAAACTGTACATGACTTTCTTTGCCATACCCATGTATGTATGCGACCTTTATTCACAGAACCTGTGTATACTTTCCAAACCTCTCTTTTTTCATTACTCTGTCTCTGAACTGATATTCCTTTGTCTATCTCACCTGTACCATTTTCATAACCATCATGTTGACAACTTTATCAAGTAGGTTGTCATCAAGGAAAACACATTAGTCGTAATGCAAACAACTTCATCTTGTATGGTTAGGGTTTTTGGGTGTTTAGGTTTTTTAATTGTTTCTCAAAAATAGATAGGGCTTCGAGCATCGTTGTAACACAATTCAAAAGACATGTAGCTATGACATATCTTCTTAGAGATAAGCTACCATCGCCTCAACTAGTTTATTTCCATTTTGCATGTAAACAAGTTTTCAGTACTTTTTTATTAATGAATGAAGTTTTTCTTTTGTTGTATCTTTGTGTTTCCGTTTATATCTTTATTTCATTTCATTCCTTCATAAATCTAGATTAATGGTATCATAGTGGTCTACTCTTTCTCTATTTCTCTTTGTATGTCCCTGACAAGGTCAGGCTATAAGGAGTTGGGACTTGAAATGGTCGTAAACATCACTACCGACACCAATGAACTCCCATGGAAGAAGAAAAGAAATATGAGGGAGCAGGAGATACTGTCAAATTGTTGCTCGAAGAAGCCCTCGAGCGGAAAATGAATGAGGTGATGGACAAATTTGTGAAGATCCTTTGGCAGATTCCTACTGGTGATGAATCTTCATCCAAAAATCACTTTAAAGGTACCCCCCCCCCTTCAAGGTACAAGTCAAATTTGATATCCCTATATTCAAAGGTCAAATAGATGCAGATGTTGTAGATAAATGGTTGAATTTGTTGGAAGGTTATTTTTCGGTCCATAGTTTCTCTAATAGGGGAAATGTTACTTTTTTGTTGCTTAAGTCCACCCTCCATGTCAAGGACTAGTGGGACAATTATTGTGATAAAAGGTTCGAGGAACCCTCTCTATTTATATCTGCCACCTCTTGAAACTCTTTTCGAGACACTATCAAGGAACAATATTACCCCATGGGGAGATATGAGGACAAGTGCATATAGTAGACCAAACTATGGAAACAAAGGTAACAATATGTGCATGAGTTCACAAATATTTTTCATACTCTATGCACAAATTTGGGCATCAAATACTAAGGACATCTATTGCTCAAGCACTATGGCTGTCTGCAAAAATATATTCAAGAAGAAATGGATTTCCTCAACATCTCCTCGCTTGGTGCAACATTCTGATATGATGCCAATATTGAAAAAAAAGCGTGACTTTGGATTTGCAAATCAGTAGCAAGGAAAGAGTGCCCCCAAACCATAGAAAAAAGGATACAGCTAAGGTGGAGCAACCTAGGACAACCCATTGAAGCTACAAGAAAATAATGGCACCATAAAGACAAATAAGGGGATAGGAATGTGTTGTGAGTTCCACAAGAGTATAATTCACAACACAAATGAGTGTCACGCTAAGTAGTCATTGGTGGTAGAGCTGGAAGCTTCAGAGTCTGATGCATGTTCTGATTTTGAACTAGAACTTGACAAGCAGTGTAACAAGGGGAGCCATATTATTGACATAAACCCCAATTCCAATGTTTCCACCAACAAGGTCCAGAAGACTAAGCCCAAAGATCCATAGGAGTGGGAGTGTCTCTTCCGCTCACAAATGTGGGTGAAGGGTTCTCCATTGTAGTTCATTATCGATAGTGGGAGAGGAAAGAACCTCATTTTAGCACAATTCATGAAGCGGTTGGACCGACTGACCATACCACACCTACAGTCATACACCATCAAGTGGATCCACCAAGGATGATATCCTCATGTCAGCCAACAATGTCACCTGCACTACAACATCCAACCCTTCACGGATGAGGTATTGTGTGATGTTTCTCTTCTTAAAGTTTGTGATGTGTTAGTAAGGAAACCATACTTATGGAAGTGTAATTTTGTGTATGAGTTGAGGCCTCACATTGTTATTATTATTTTTGGAAGTAAGTTATACAAGATATCAAAGCTAGCCCTGCCTACCACCATCTCTTTGATCTCTACTAGGAAATGTAGTAAGATCATCTTCCATACCAAGATATTTGTTTTCTTTATGATTCACTCTCAAAGAAAGTGGAAGATAGTGGTCACATCCATGGCCCTTGGGGAGGGTTTCCACACGCAATAGAAGTAGGTTGATAACGTCATGGCAGAATACAAAGACATCTCTTCCTAACCCAAAGGGGTGACTTCGAATTGTGAGGTAAAAGATTCAATCAATTTTACTATTGGAGCCCCTCTGATCAATCGGCCAATGTATCACCGCTCCATTCTGGAAAATGAAGAAATTAAGTGGAAGATTGAGGAGTTGCTACAAAAAGGGCACATTCGACCAAGTTCCTCACCTCGTGGGAGCCTAATTATACTTGTACAGAAGAAATATGGAACCTGGAGGCTCTGCATTGATTATCAAACACTAAACAAAATCACTATTAGGAATAGGTATTCAATCCCATAGATCAATGACCTTCTTGACCAGCTCAAGGAGGCCAAGTGTTTCAACAAAATATATTTGAACTTTCTCTATCACGAGGTGCCAATATAACCCATAGATGTATGGAATACCGCCTTCAAATCCAAGGTGGGCCTTTTAGAGTGGTTCGTCATGTCTTTCAGGTTGACAAATGCCCCTGTAACTTTTATGCCGTTGTTGGATGACATATTGTGATCCTTCATCAACTCATATGAGGCTGTATATCTGGTTGACATCCTTATCTTCATCAAAATTTGGGAAGGGAACCTTCAACACATTCGGAAAGTCCTTCAAACCTTGTGGCATCACAAACTATGTGCCAACTTAGATAAATGAACCTTTGGCGTGAGCCATATCCAATATCTGGACTACATCATTGATGAGCAAGGCATGCATCCAGATCCAACTAATATCCAAGTCTTTCATGATTGGCCATCCCTTACCACTTTGAGAAAGCTTCGTATCATTTTATGCCTTGCTAATTTTTATCAGAGGTTCATGTTGGGATTCTCTCACATCACTTGGCCTCTGAGTCAAGCTACCAAAGGCAGAGTGAAAGCAAATATTTTCTGGTATGAGTCCCAAGATAAGGGTTTCATTGAGTTGAAGCACCGCCTCTACTTTGCACCTTTACTCACATTGGCATACATAAGACAACCATTTAAAATTGAGACAGACGTCTTCGACTATGCTATTGGTACAGTTCTCACCCAATAAGGTCATCTAGTGGCCTATCATAGTGAGACACTTTCTGATACAATTCAAAAATACCCCACCTATGATAAAGAGTTGCATTATATCATATAGGCATGATGGAAATGGAAACATTGCATTCTTGGGAAGGAGATGGTCATCCACATAGATCACCAACTCCTTTAGTTTATCTAGATGGAAGGGAAGTTGAAAAATGATTAGAATAATAGGTGGTCTACATATCTACAACAATTCCACTTGAACACTAAATATAAGAAGGGTAGAACCAATCATGTTACATATTGCATTAGTTGCCCCCCATTTGTAGCACTGACTACTATTCTCAACTCTTATGGCCACAAGACGTATGGATGGTCATAGCTATATGAAAAAAATCCAGAGTTCACCACCACATATCAAATGCTAGTGGATGGCAAGCAAGTTCCAAATTTCCACATCTAGGATGCATTATTATGCTATCTAGGGAACCTTTGTGTCCCTTTGAGTGAGTGTTCCAAGTTTATTTGGGAGGCGCATTATAGTTGGGTCGCAGGACACTTTGGTGTGGATAAAATTTTGGCCGTACTACAAAAGTATTTTTATTGGCCAAAAATCCAATAGATGTTGGAAAATATATTAGATCCTACACTTCATGTGCCATTGCCAAGCAAACCATCAAAAAGCAAGGCTTGTACACTCCTCTTTGTAGGAATTTACAGGGTAAGTTCCTCAGACAGAACACCAAAGGACACCGCTCACAAAAAAATCACAGATCAATACACTAGTATTGTTGACATGGTTAAAACCTTCAAAGAGGGAAACAATCCACAACCCGAGCCAACGCGACCACTTCAGGCAATTTATTAATAAAAGAATGAAATTTTACATAAGCTTCTCTCATGAACGGTTACCCTACAAATGACCCTTCATGCTCTCTAAATAGAGATCATGGACCAATCGGGTGTTAAGCCATGGATCAAGTGTTGGTAATACCGAGGAGAGAATGAATCGTCGGATCACTACATATCATGACTATCATATTGTAAGTTACAAAAGTACATAGTAAAGAAACACACTTTACCTAACTCTACACTAGACCAAGTTATACTTAGCTATTTCCTATGTGTTCGAATGTCCTAACATGCCCCCTTAAGAACAACTTGGGATAGGATTGAAGGATGTACAAATATGACACAATAGGAGAAGGAAGGAGGCATTAGTGCCTAACCCCCCTTAGTGATAACTTCCTAAACTCTAACCATAAATCAAAGTTTAGTAAACTTTGCCTTTGTGAGAGCCTTTGTAAAGATGTCTGTAACTTGATCATCCGTTGAACAATATTGCACTTCAATAACATGGTTGTGAATGAGCTTTTTGATGAAGTGTATGTGCAGTTCAATGTGTTTGTTGCACTGATGTTGGACTGGATCTTTGCGTAATTGAATGGTACTTTTCTTATCACACCAAAGTGTAGTCTAATGCTGCTGCTGAAAGCCAAACTCTGACAAGATCTGACGAAGCCACAGGGCTTCATTACTAGCTTTTACAGCACCACAATACTCTGCCTCTGCTGAAGAAAGAGAAATGGAACTTTGTTTCTTGCAAGCCCATGTAATAGGCCCTGAACCAAGAGTGAACACATAACCTCCAGTAGACTTCCGATCATTAGGGTCACCACCCAAATAGAATCAGTGAAACCAACCAATAGAGGAGATGCTTTTGCACTGTAATGAATCCCAAGTTAAACTGTACCTCAAACATAACAAAGTATTATTTTAGTTGCTTTCCAATGACTTTCATGTGGGTTTTGCATAAATCAAGCAATAAGGCCAACAACAAAGGAAAGGTCAGGATGAGTATTGGTGAGATACAAAAGCTTTCCTACTAGTTGACGGTATAAGGTAGCATCAACTTCAGGGGAAGTACAAGTGATTGAAAGTTTGGCTCCAAACTAAAAGGTTGAAGGGGCTGGCTTATAGTCTTCCATGTGAAAATGGCGTAGAAGATCACATGCATACTTGGACTAGGAAAGGAAAATATCTTCCTTGGATTGCAAGACTTGAAGACTAAGAAAATAATGCAAGTGTCCTAAGTCTGTCATTTCAAACTTCATTTTAAGGCTGGACTTCACATGGTTATAAGGTTGGGATCACTATCAGTAAGGATAAGATCATCAACATAAAGAATAAGAATGATAAGAGACTTGCCCACTTTCTTTGTGTAAACAATATTATCAGGATGGCACCTAGAAAATCCAATTTCTAAAAGAAAGCTATCCATTTTGGCATACCAAGGCCGAGGAGCTTGTTTGAGACCATAAAGGAATTTCTTTAAGCCAACATATAAGGCTGGAGTCTATTTGTATAAAGCCAACAGGTTGTTCCATATAGATTTCTTCATGCAAGTCCCCATGTAAGAAGGCAGATTTAACATCCATCTGATGGACTTTCCATTTGAAAGAGGCAACAAGGGAAAGAACAAGGTAGATAGAATTCATTTTGGCAATGGGGGAGAAGGTTTCAGTATAGTCAATTCCTTCAACTTGTGAAAAACCCTTAATAACAAGACGAGTTTTATGTTTATCAACTTTTCCATCTGGTCCATACTTGGTTCTGTAAACCCATTTGCATATAACAAGTTTTCATCCCTTTGGAAGGGGAACAAGATCCCATGTATCATTTGCCAAATAATGAATGATAGTCTTCATTCATAGCTGCGTCCCAATTTGGATGGCGTGAAGCTTCTGAAAAGGTGTTAGGATCATAATTAGCTAAAGCTTGATCTAGTAAAGAAGAGGATCTATCAAACTGAGAATGTGTACATCGTTGATTTGTAGGATCACCAACAAGAGCACCTGCTACATCCAGAGTAGCACGGACCCATTTTGGAAGTTGAGGAGATGAAGGAGAATCCTGAGAAGGTGGGGCAAGATTTCCATCCTCACTGTCATCATCTAAATAAGAAATATTTTCAGAAGTAGAAGGGATAGACAGAGGTGGCACATCCGCTGAACTAGGTTTGTAGGCTGATATAGTTTCAGCAAACTTTACATCTCTTTTAATGATAACATTTTCGGACTTAAGTGGAATAAGTCTATATCCTTTGACATCTTTATAATATCCAACAAAAATACATTTTTCACTCTTAGGTTCTAAACCATTATGTTTCTCATCTGGAATATGGGCCCATGCTCCACTTCCAAAAACACGAAAGTGACTTACATCTAGTTTAATTGAGCTCCATGCTTCTTCTAAAGTGATATTCTTTAAAACCTTAGTGGGAGTGTGATTTATTATGTAATTTTCATAGTTAATTTCTTCTGCCCAAAAATTAAGACTAAGTCCTTTAGATTGACAGGAAATCGGAGAGAGAGCTAGGCTTTGCAGCAGAAGTTAAGCGTTGGGCACCATGGAGAGGCGAGAGGGGGGGAGTTCCACTCCCTCCTATGGCTAGGCAGTCTCCAATTGATTGAAGAAACCTCTAGAGGCTGAAAGCGGGATTTTAGGAGAAGGGAAACAGGACAACAAAGGTACACAAGGGTAGTAAAATACGTAGGAAAAAGTCAAAAAAGAAAAAAGAATAGAAGAAGAAAATCAGAAAGTGGATACCAGAAATCGAATTGGACCGTGTAAGCCTAGGGAAACTATCACACCCAGAGTGGTGTTAAGTGATCCAGTGCTACAGGTGCATAGAGAACACGTGGCAACTTACACAGTCATTTGTAAATTCATGTGATTATGGTCAATGGAGAAGGCAGTATAGACATGGATAAAGAATCATTGGAAACCTAAGGGGGATATAGAATTTCACCTTGGATCAAAGGGTTTCTTCACTACTATGTTTAAGAACATTGAGGATAAAGATAGTGTGTTTGAAGGACGGCCCTACTTCTATGCTGATGTAGGCCTCTATATGTGGCCTTGGGTTATGAATTTTGTCCCGGAGTGTGAGACATTCACTTCGGTCCCAGTTTGGGTAAGGCTCTACTCCTTACCACTGGATTATTGGCCGCTAGAATCATTAAAAGCAATAGGAAATAAACTGGGGCACTTTGTTAAAATAATGGAGGCCACTAGCAGGGGAAAGTATACCTCCTTTTCCCAAATTTGCGTAGAGATGGACCTCTTTGGAGCTCTACCAGACGAAGTTATTTTGGAATTTTTTGATGAAGAATGAGTGCAAGTAGTGGACTATGAGCACGTTCCTTTCAGATGCCGTAAGTGCCATGAACATGGGCATCTATTCAGGGATTGCCCCTTAAACAAAATGGAAAGCAGAACTAAAGTTACCTCAGGGAAAGAAACTGAAAGCTTTAGCAAAGTGGGAAACAGAGGTAAAGGAGGGAGAAAGTACCAAAATAAAATGAATGAGCTAAAGCAGCCAAGTCTGAATAGGTACAAGGTTCTAGAAGAAGAAGAGGAGCATGATAATGTAATTCAGACTCTCGAGGTAAGCCCTATGGAGAAGGAGAAGGAAGAGAGTATGGAGGACACACATGACAACAATCAACAAAAGGAGGATCTGATGAACACAATGGAGCTTGATAGGGACCAAGAGATGACCGTGAGAGAGGTGGGAACAAAAGATCATGAACTATAGGAGATTCTTGATAGGGAGCATCTAGATCTGGAAAAGTTCCTGAAGCAAGGAACCACCAAAGGAATGGATTCACTACCACAAGAGGAGTTCAACAGATTCCAATAGTTATTCCTATGGAGAACTTAGGAAAAAGGTTTGGGATTCAAAAGAAACCATGAGAGTTAGGACAACGAAGGGGTGAAAACAATGAAGGTAGCAACGAGACTAGCTCCTATGAACCCAGGAAAGAAAAGAGGTAGGAAAAATAGAACAAGCTGCTGATAGAGTGTGGAAAACTCATGATCGATTCAGATAAGATGAAAGACATAACCAAACACTCATTTACAAATATTTCTTAATGAAGCTCACAACATGGAATATTAGGGGTCTAGGGAGTAAAAGGAAGCAAAGGAATCTTAACAATAGAATGAAAGAAGAAAAACTAGATATTATTTTTATCTAGGAAACAAAATGTTCAGTAGAAAAAATAAGAGAAATTCACAGCAAATGGTTGAACAAATATGAATATCTAGAAGCCAAAGCAGCTAAAACAGCAGGAGGAATTACCACACTATGGAACCCTCAAAAAATAGGAATCCTAGATGCTGAAGCAACTAGGAACTACTTATCAATGGTTATTCAGCCTTTGGAGGATAAGGAAGTTTATTTAATCACAAATGTTTATGGACCACAGAAGCTTGAAGACAAACTAAGAATTCTTACTTCACTGGAGGACTTAAAAGACAAACATTCGGGCATCCCCTAGATTTTTGGTGGGGACTTTAATATGATTAGGTCACTGACAAAAAAAAAAGGTGGAACCAGATCACTAGGCAGAGACTCCATAGCATTTCAAAATTTTATAAACAATATGAGGCTAGTAGACACAGAGACAAGTAATGGCATCTTTACCTAGAATAACAAAAGGGAAGGAGAGTCATAGGTAGCCTCAAAACTAGATAGATTTATTATCTCGAAGGACCTTATCCTAACAGGCCTTGACCTGTTAGCATTGATACTCCCTTTTGGTGGCTCGGATCATTGGCCGGTTCAACTTGAAGCGTCCTTTATAGGAACTCCAAGAAACAAACCTTTCATGTTTGAAAACATTTGGCTCACCCATTCAGAATTTATTAGCAATATTGGAAAATGGTGGATAGAGGATATGCATGTTCAGGGCACTAAAATTTTCCTCCTGCATAAAAGATTGAAACATCTCATAAATAGGGTTAAAGATTGGAATAAGAATGAGTTTGGGAACATTTTTGAAGCAAAAAAAGTGGCATAACAAAAGCTTCATGAAATTAACCAGATCCTCATTACAGATGGCTTCAACGAGGAAAGAAAGGAACAAGTTGACTACCATCAACAGGAATGGGAAGAATTATGCAAACAAGAGGAGATATTCTGGAAGCAGAAATCAAAGGTACAATGGTTAAAAGAAGGAGAAAGGAACACAAGGTTTTTTCACAAATCTACCGTGGATCACAAGTCTCATAACAAGATCTCAAAAATCAAAGACTCTCAAGGGAATCAACTCAATACCCACAAAGAAATAGAAGCTGAGCTAGTTAAACATTTCCAAGGAATAGAAGAGGAACCTCTCTTGGACAGATCACAATTCATTAGGGACTTTACAAGGCACATTCCTAAGCTTGTGACATGAGAAGATAATTACAATCTAAACATGCCTATGAATAAAGAGGAGGTCAGCGAAGTCACCAAATAAATGCAAAATGGGAAGGCACCAGGTCCGGATGGTTTCAATGTTGACTTCTTTAAAGCATGTTGGAAAGTTATCAAGCAAGATATCCTAGATGTGGTGGAGGACTTGAGAAAAAATAGAACTGTGTTGAAGGCAGTCAATACCACTTTCATATCCTTAATTCCAAAACAGGACAATGCTATGACACTAGATAGATTTAGACCAATAGCATTATGAAATGTGGTGTATAAAATAATTTCCAAAATTATTGCCAACAGGCTTAAACCCATTCTCCCAACCTTCATATCTGAGGAACAAACTGGGTTTGTGGAAGGCAGACAAATTCTAAACAATATCATTCAAGCACACAAGTTGGTTCACTCACTTATAAGTAATTGGTAGGCGGGAATGATTATGCAACTTGACCTAGAAAAGGTTTATGATAAGATAAGTTGAGCTTACATAAGGAGAGTTCTTATAGCATATGGATTTGACCATAACTAGGTAAGATGGGTGATGGCCCTAGTAACTATCTCTAGTTTGTCAATACTGGTAAACGGATCACCATCCAAGCCCTTTAATCTGACAAGAGGTCTCAGACAAGGAGATCCTCTCTCACCCTTTCTATTTATTCTCATGATGGAAGGGCTTGGAAAAGCTATCAAGTCTGCCAAAGCAGAAGGTAAAATCCAACGTCTCAAACTTACCATGAATAGAGATTCTTTGACCCATCAACAATTTGTGGATGATACTATGCTACTGGGAACACCTATGGTCAGGGAAGCTACAGCCTACAAGCAAACACTGAAAGACTTTGCAATGGCTGCGGGCACAGAGGTAAGCCTTTCTAAAACAAAGATTTTCTTTTTCAACACTGACATTTCTACTTAGAGAAATATATCCAGAATTCTAGGCTTTCAAAGAGATATGCTACCCTCCAAATACTTGGGAGTTCTGCTAACTGACAAACCTCTGAGCAAAAAGGTTTGGGAGCCTATGATTAATAAGCTATAGGACAAAATACGGAAATGGACAAGTAGATCTTTGAACCTAGCAGGACGATTGGTACTAACAAAAGCTATCTTACAAATGGTCCCCATCTTTATGTTTTCAGCCCTTCTAGCTCCTAAAGGAGTCATGAAACTATGCAGAAATATCCAAAGAGATTTTCTCTGGGGCAAAGGGGAAGAGACAAAAAATGGGCCTTGGTAGCCTAGGAAAAGATCTGTAAACCTAAGTCACATGGATGTTTGGGACTAGATGATCCTGAAGTTCTAAACAAAGTTTTGGGGGCAAAACTTTGGTGGAGATGGCTAAAAGATTCAGCTTCCCCTTGGGCCCAAATTTGGAAATAGAAATACGCAAACAATTGGCAAGACAAGGATCACATTAGAATGTCTGGGTTCATCAAAGGCTCCCACATTTGGAATAAAGCCTGGGAGAATAGAGACATTGTTCAAGAACACAGTTTTTGGGAAATCAAAGATGGAAATCTTGCATGGTTTTGGGAGGATAAGTGGCAACAGGAACCCAAATTGTTAAGAGAAGAATTTGCAACTCTTAAGAACGATACTGATAACAAAAGGTTACTCAGAGTAAATGAATTCTAGGACCAAGAAAAAAGTGAGGGAAAATGGAGGATATGGAAGAGCTTGGAATATAGTGAAGACTCCCCTTTGAAGGCACAGGCTGAAGCTCTATCAGCTATCCTGGAACAGAGAAAGATACTGACATCAGTAGATTCAAACCACTGAGATGGGGAAATAACAATGAAGGCAATTTTATCCTCAAAGAGGCTAAGCGCATAACAATTGGGCTTGATTTTCCAAACACTAATGGGGTATGGAAGGACCTATGGCAGAATCAAAGCTGGATGAAGATCAAATTGTTCATGTGGTTAGAACAACATAAAAAAATTCTAACCTAGGAAAACCTGAGAAAAAGAGGGGTAGCTGGTCCATCTAAATGCCAGCTTTGTGAAGCTTAAGAAGAAACTATGGATCACCTTCTAAGCCTCTACCCATTCACATCCACATTGTGGAATTGGATTGCCTCAATATTCAGACAAACAGACAGAGACATGGGGAGTATTACCAGCACCTTAAAGAAGTGGAGGAAAAAATTCTCAGAAAATGAAATAGTCAACAAAGCTTGGGATTTAGCTCCAATCATTCTAATATGGGATGTTTGGAAAGAATGTAACAACAGAATATTCAAAAATAGGAAAGGTTCTTCCCAATGCATCATGGAACATATTTTAAGACAACTCAATGAGACAGTAGGAACTCTCATTAAAAACCCCCCTGAGAACCAACCAAAAGATATTGATGTGAAGATACTAATACAGTTGGGAATGTAGGGGCTCACCCCAAAGGGCAACAACAAAAATGAAAATCATATAAATGCTGATACGGATTTCTGGAAATCCCCCCCTCATGGTTTTCTGAAATGTAATATTGATGGGGCCTCAAAAGGAAACCCGGGCATGGCTCGTTATGGAGGAGTGATAAGGGATGAAAAGGGTCATATACAAATCATCTTTCATAGTAATTTGGGGAAAGCCACAAACAATATGGCAGAGTTCATGGCCATGGAGCAATGCTTAGAAATCCTGAGGGACTCAAATCTTCATAACATTATAATTGAAGTATATTCCTGAGGGACTCAAGAGAATTTGTTATGGCTCTGCTTCAGAAAAAGTTTCGAGACATTGGAGGCTTTTGCAAGTCTATCAAAGGATTCAATCCCACTTGCAGAACATGAGAAACTTGAGTTTCACTCATGTGCACCGAACAACCAACAAATTAGTGAACATCTTAGATAATGAAGGCATACTTTGTGCTAAAAGCAATGATAAATATAAATGGAGAGAGATACCCCAGGGTAGATTGAGGGAAGAGTGTCTCAGACAAGCGGACGCAGACCGGGAGCTTTATCAGAGTAGGGGATACTAGTAGGATGTAGTCTTTGGGAAACAGTTGAATGTTAGTCCATATGAATTAGCAGTTCAGGGATAGAAACGAAAAGAATGGTCATTCCTTAGGGCGGAATAGGTGCCCAGAAGCCTACAGTCTCAAAGTTCTCGGGTGGATGTCAATTAACAACTCAGGTATTTACCTGAATTTGAATCATGTTACAGAAAGCCTTTCCAGTGGCTATGCAGGGAGATTAGTTAAAGTACGAGCAGGTAGGAGAAATAGTAGCAATCGCAGCAAATCTACGTTGCAAATAGCAAGACGGTTATCAAGGAAATCAGACCCGAAATCGACTTTAATAGTAGCTTTATCTGGCTTCGAGTTCAAAGGCAATTTTAAACAGTGAGCAAGTTATGCAGATGGGTGGGAATCACATGCATCTGGTGGATTTCAAGTGGACTAAATGCACAAGGGTTATCAGCCAAATCGGACCAGAAATTTTTATAGAGCGGTCTCTATAGGCTCATCGGGTTTGATTCAAGAGTTAAAGGGAGTGCTTGTTAACAGCCCGATATTGTTAATGACCGTTAGATCTCAGAGGATAGATCGAACGGTCAAGGCATCCAATTATTTGTTGTAGTCGCGTTGTCATGTTTTTGCGGGCCCTGGGCCTAGTGAGTGGGCCTTAGGCTCGATTTCCTCGGCTATAGGTGGCCCACTTCTCCTCTATTTTGTACATTATGTAATATGGTTGTATTTTAATTTTAATAGAAGGCCTAACTCTTAATTCAACAAAAAAATAAGCATACAATTAGCCATTTCCTTTAAGGTGTGATTCTTCCTTTCAGCTACACCATTTTGTTGTGGAGTATATGGAACAGTATGTTGCATTTGAATTCCATTCTCAGTGCAAAAGTTGATGAATTTGTTGTTAACATATTCTCCGCCATTATCAGATCTTAGCTTAAGAATTTGATGTGCAGATTGTTTTTAAATAAAGGCCTTAAAGGCTAAGAACGTGTTAAATACTTCAATCTTTAGTTTTAATAAGTATACCCAAGTGCGTCTGGAGAAATCATCAATGAAAGTTAAGAAATACTTGCAACTAGAAAATGAAACAACTGGAAGTGGACCACATAAATCACTATGTACAAGTTGTAAAGGGGATGAGGCATGCCAAGAGGCACGTTTTTCAAAACTGTTCCGATGATGTTTTCCGAGTACACATCCGGAACAAACACCATCTTTGGAAGATACCATTGGAAGACCTGTCACCATATTTTCTTTACATAGATTCTGAAGGGAGCGATAGTTTAAGTGACCAAATTGCTCATGCCAAAGTTTGCTCACTTCATAATTATGAGCAACAAATACCGAGGGAAGATTTGATGACTCAAATTTGTTAAACTTATGCAACCTTGTAGAATCATTAGCAATGCTAGTAGCTAAAATCTGTCTAGGATCTCTTAGGTCCTTAATTACAACATTGTGAGGTGAAAATTCAATGGTTTTACCTTAATCTAAATGAGTTATCTGATATACAGATAGAATGTTGCAGGATAAGCTTGGAACACATAATACATCATTGAATTGACCATTGTCTATATGAACAGTTCCAATCCCTACAACACTAAGAGATCTATCATCACCAACATATATATTTTTTGGTATTACAATCATTTAAAGAACAAAGCATGTCTTTTCTTTGGCCATGTGATCAGAAGCTCCAGAATCAATGAGACACTCATGAGAATGAGAAGAAGAAGATACATTTAGTGCATATCCATACCGAGATGCTTGACAACCACATGCAGAAAGTGCTATTCCTAAAGATGAAGTTGAAGTTATTGAGTGCTCCAAATGGATGTTATGCTTCTTCATTGCTTCTTCCAAGGTTTCCATCTTCTTAAAGCATTTGGATTCTAAGTGGCCATCTCGATTACAAAAGTGGCAATGTCTATCAATATTCTTCCCTTTGTTTTTATTTGCCTTATCATTTTGTGGAAATGATTTTTCATTTTGAGACTTAAATGGCATATGACCCTTGTTTGGTTTAGGACCATTCTTTTCAGGGTACAGCTTCTTAGGATTATTTGAATTTGGTTGCTGCTGGGTGGCTAAGGCTTTCTTAGAAGAGTTTCCAAGTTTAAGAAGACCAAGATGTAAGATTTTTTCATGTTCTCTTATTAAAGAATCACAAAAGGAATTAAAGGAAGGGGACTTGTAGTCTTGTTCTTGAGAAATGAAGGCTTCTCTTGTAGAATTGAAGTTGGAAACAAAAATAGAGTAGGTTGGTCCCAACTTAGTAAGAATGGAATAGATAAGGTTACCATCTTCTTTATTAACCTTAACACCATCCAAAAGAAGTCTAAGGGTCTTGAACATGGACAAAAAATATTCAATGGAAGAAAAATTATTGGGGTCCAATGTAAGCAACTCATTTTTGAGTTGGTGGGCTCTAAGTTCATTTTTAAGTCCAAAAACTTTAGTGATCTATTTCATTGCTTCATTAGGATTATCAAGTTCTGTGATATGGAATCTAAGGTCTGGAGAAATAGGCATGCCTATCAACCCGCATGCTTGATCTTGCATATTTTCCTATTTGGCTACCTTATCATCATCTTTCGGTTTGGTTTCTTAGCCTAAGGCTATTTGGTAAATACCTTTACTTCTAAGTAAATCCACAATGTAGGACCACCATTGGAAATAGTTGATGCTGTCAATAATAAATTGGCATGGACTTTCCATTTTAATAGAAACTAAAGCTACAGATGCTAAAACAAAGTGTTCGAAATATCTCGAAAATTAGGCTGATTAAAAAAAATGCTCTCAAAATAGCTTCCAAATGAAGAAGTTATGGGTTTTTGAAGAAAAGTTGTTGAAGATGCTGACGAAGTGTGGGAATGTGCAGAAATGAATGATAATGTTATATTTAAAAAAAATCCGCCCCCTTTCCAAACTTAATCTAATTAGCTCAACAAAAAGAAACACTTGATCTCAGGACCTCTATTCTCATAAAGTAGCTTTGGACCAGGTGAGTTAGATTAAAAGGTTAGTAATTTTTGTAAAAGAGGAAGGTTTTTTTTTTTAGTCACTAAAGCTGTGGGGTGCATTCTTACTTGAGAAAGCTCATTTTTCGTACAAAACAAAAAACACAAAACCCAACATGGACATACAAAAAAAAACATATCTTATAGCTTGAAGTTAGCTTTAGCGAGAAACTAAATATTTCCTCAATGTTTCTAATTTTCCGAGATCACACTACGACACGGCGGAAAAGAGCATACGCATGAGAAAAATCCTTCGTTTTTGTTTCTGATTTGCCTAGATCACACAAAGTCATGGGGAAAATAGCATACACAAAAATGAAAGGTATATATCCGGTAATAAAAAAAAAAAGAGCTAAATAAACCGAAATAAATAGAGAGAAAATAACTAAAAACTGCAAATAAACACTGTATACCTCTAGATCATAAAAATGATGTAGCTAGGGCTTCCAAAAACCTTTTCACGTCAAACAAAAGGGGTTCCTCACTAGAACAGATGCTCCTAACACAATAGAGCAATCCTCTTAGCCTGAAAGAAGTCAGTAATATTAGATCTAGGAAACGATAGTCGGATGTAGTTCTACCGACTTCAGATTTGGATCACCAACGAATGCAGCCCTCAAATAGCTCTAATACCATGTAGGAATTTATAGGGTAAGTTCCTCAGAGTGAACACCAAAGGACACTGCTCAAAAACAGATCACAGATCAATACACCAGTATTATTGACATGGTTAAAACCCTCAAAGAGGGAAACAGTCCATGGATATGCGAATGCGGCCACTTCAGGTAATTTATTAATAAAAGAATGAAAATTTACATAAGCTTCTCTCATGAACGGTTACCCTACAAATGACCCTCCGTGCTCTTTAAATGGAGATCATTCACCAATCGGGTGTTAAGCCATGGATCAAGTGTTGGTGATATTGAGGAGAGAATGAACCGTCAGATCACTACATATCATGACCATTAGATTGTAAGTTACAAAAGTACATAGCAAAGAAATACACTTTACCTAACTCTACACTACACCATGCTATACTTAACTATTTCCTATGTGTTGGAATATCCTAACACTCTTCCTACTCCTAGTTAGCCCTAGGAAGTCATCTCCATTGACTATTTGTCAAGCATCCCTTCTATCAAGCATGGTAATGACTGTGTATTTATGGTCGTGGATATATTTTCTAAGATGGCTATATTGGGAGCTTGCAAGAAGAGTGTCACAGTAGAGGACACTACCATACTCTTCTTTGAATGAATATGGGTACATTTTGGGATCCATCAGAACATTATATCATATCGGGATAGCAGGTTCTTGAGCACATTCTAGTTGAGCCTCTGAACATTATTGGACACCAAGATCACCAAGTCGACTGCATTCCATCCCTAGACTGATGGATAGACAGATGCCATCAACATGATGATAGTGCACATACTATACATGTACAACTCCAAGTATCCACGAACCTAGAATTAGAACCTTCCTTATGTGCAACACAATTATAGGAGAGCTCTCCATAGCTCAACTGGTCGTCTTCGTTTTCAAGTGGGTCTGGGATTTCAGCCATTATATTTGATTGATGTTGTCATGCCTCATGTGACTAAATAGACAAAATACACACATGCACAATATGAGGTTGATAAAACAACTTGGTTTATTGAATGCATCCAACACATCCACCAACAAGTGCATGACATATTAGATAAGCCTAATGCCAAGTACAAGCAGTGACATGATCAACATTGGGTGCCACACAAGTTTTAGGTGGGCGGAAAAGTTAGGTTGCATTTTCAAAAAAACGTATTGTTGGAGCTCATAAAAAGCTCAAACCACTCCAATACGGGCCTTACACCATCACCAAGGTTGTGGGAGACAATGATTTTGAGCTCAGCTTTCCCCGATTCCTTGTCCTACACCCAATGTTCAGTGTGGACCGCCTTCGCCCATACTTTCCACCATTGCTTAACACATCAGACATTGCAGAACAACTAACACCAACAAAGCAAAATCCATACTGCATGGAACATCCCACAAATAATCAGATCATGGACACACAAATCAATAACACTCGCCAACAAAAGATCCAACTGTATTGTTTTGTCAATGTTGGCCAACTCCTGCACCAAGGAAAATGGCTCACCGGGGACTAAGTTTAGCAGAAGTTTCCTACCTCATGGAAGAACTCAACACAATGCAGATCGTTGCTTCCTAAGGGGGAGGACTGATCGAAATGGATATTGGTGGCCACTCTCCTATTCCACTTGGATCCCCACCATTGTTTCTTTCAGTTTCCTTAATTGTAGCACAAATTACTATTTTTGGTAGTTTCTTGAGTCCTAAACTTCTAGAGCCATTTTGAGGCCCTAAACTAAGTTTTTTTTGGAAAACAGGTAAAATCATAGCCCACAGAAAGGGTTTTTTGTCGAAAATTGTAGTCTTTGGATAAATATTTATAACAAGGTATCATACACATCAAACAAAGATTACATCGTAAAGTTATGACCCTGGGAAGTTGATGTACCAATTTACCCTAATGGGGCCCACAAATTTTTGGTTTTTTATCTCATAGCGTTAGTCTTTTTTGGGTTTATGGGTTTCCATTATTTCTCAATAATAAATAGGCCTTCAAGCCTCATTGTAACATAGTTTAGAAGGCATGTAATTGCCACATCTCTTCTCAGAGTAAGCTAGTTTATTTCCATTATGCATGTAAACAAGTTTTTAGTACTTTGTTATTAATTAATTAAAGTTTTTTTCTCTCTATCTTTGTGTTTCTAATTATGTCTATATTTCATTTCATTCCTTCATAAATCTAGATCACTACTAAGGATGGTTCAAATGTTACTTAAACCTCTAGAAAGTTCATCAATGACTGATGAAGAAATATAAGGTATCTAACAATGGTTATCCAAGTTGGAAAGTAAGCTGTCTCAGATGTAAGGATCACTATAAAATATGGCATAACATATGGATGAAAGAAAGGAATATATAAAAGGAATACATAAAAACTAGTCGTAGAAGAAATTTAAAAAATACAAAAATCTCATAGACATTTCTAAAAAGGGATATGGAGATCCCACGAAATCACGAAAATAAGGAGAAAAATTGTTTAGGAACTCAGTCACATGTGGAGAGTATTTTAAGGCAATTGCAGAGCATAAATATCAAGGCACAAAACCATAATCATATTTTTTCACTCTAATATTCACATCATCTGGGCTTGAAGTGACTACCAAGGAACTGCTTCATTTCGAAGATCAATATGAGAAATTTGATGATCCTATAACATGGATATTCTAGGTGAAGAAATGCTTGGACATACACTAAGTGATAATCTTACAAAAGGTAAATATTGCATCTATTTTCTAAAACAAGATCAATTTGTATGGTATCAATGGCTCTATGAAAGGAAGAAGAATTATATTATATCTGGGTTATTTTTTATAGAGGAATTGATAGCACATTATCAGAATATTAAGAGAGATACCTTATTTAGTGAATTGGTAAATATTCAATGTAAAAGTTCATTTACAGAGCATATTCAACAATTAAAATGCTTAGTCTCATGGTAAAGAACAATTCAAAGAATAATTTATTAGACCTCTTTATGAGAACTTTAAATGAAAGCATCCAATAGAAGGCACATGTCTTTGATTTTAAATCCCTATAGCATGCTTTCAATCTAGAAATGACATTTGAAAGTAAAATATGGCTACTAGAAGAGTGGTCACTCAAAAATATAGAGAAGATCATGCTCCTTTTCCTAGCCTCACTCAATTGATAAGATTGACACCTTAACAAATGGATGAAGGAATATCATAGAGACTATTTTTTTTATTATGATAATCAATATAGTAAAGGGATTAAATGTTATGAAAATACATTATTCTACATGTACTATGAAGAGGATGAAGAACAAGCACTAGAACTGTCACAAGATCTAGAGCTAGAAGAGACTACAATAATATTTTTCCATGCGTTGGCGAACATCATTACTCCAGAAATCTCAAGATAGAAGGATATATCAAAATTAAGAAGGGAGCCATGTTGACTACTTCGGGTAGTATGCATAACTTCATCAATTACAAATTCTCAAAAAATCTAAATTTCTTTTTATATTTAGTGCCAAAATTCCAAGTAATGCTTACAAATGGATGTACCATAAATTGTTTAGAGAAGTTTGATAGAATATAGTTGAATATGGGAGGCTATTTATTGGACATTCCCTTGATTGCAATGCAAACATATGTTGTAAAGATAAAGATGGAGGGAAGAGAGAGAGGGCAAGACATGGAGGGAGGTGGGGAAGAGAATGAGAGAGAGAGAGAGAGAGTAACGAAGGAGAGATAGAGAAGAAGAAAAGGAGGGTGACAAATATAGCGCTGAAGGAGTGAGTGGCATGGAGAGAAGGTTAGAGAGAAAGAGGTCTACGAAGGGATAAAGGTGTACATGGAGAGATAGAGAGAGAAAGGGGAGATGTGGGGGGCGGGAGGCGGAGAGGAGAGACAATATGAGGTTGAGAGAAATATATATACGATGAGAGAAATGATAAGACAAATAAGGGTGGAGATAAAAGTGAGAAGTAATGTCACAAAAGTGTTGGGGATTTTTATGGTAAAATTCCAAAAAAAAAAAAACTGAACACAGAGACAATGCTCTGTTTCTGCCACAAGATCTTTAACATAGGGACGCTGTTTTTGACACAGAGAAACATAGTTTTTCTACACCCCAAAAAAAACTTTGCATTTTCAATATGACTGCCTGTTATAAAAAAAAGGTCTTCCTCTTAACAGAGGGATTTCACCAGCACTGCTTTTACAAAAACATCTTCCTCACACAGAGGGATTCTCTAACTGCTGTTACAAAAAAAAACATCTTCATCACACAGAGGGATTCACCAGAGATTATGCTGAAGAGCATCTTCCTCTTAACCAGAGGGATTCACCAGTCTATGCTGAAAAGCATCTTCCTCTTGACAGAGGGATTCACCAGAGACAACAGATCTTCCACTTAACCGAGGGATTCATCGGAGACTATGCTGAAAAGCATCTTCCTCTTTAACAGAGGGATTCACCAAGAGACTGTGCTGAAAAGCACCTTCCTCTTTAACAGAGGGATTCACCAAGAAAACATTTCAACAACAAAATATTACTCTGTCTCCTCTTGAGATTTTACACTGCTGTGTATAAAAATCTCTTTTACATTTACTGCTGTAAAAACAAACTTTTACATATACTGCTGTAAAAATAAAAATCACATTATGCACTTTGCATATTACAAAAACTTCCAGCACTCAAGCCATTACATTGCAATACATATGATTTACATCGAATTTGTTTTTGCACTGCTGTGCATTCTTTTCTTACCATACGAAATCAACACATAAAAACTTTCACGCTGCTCCCCCTGTTCTCTCTACTCGCACTGCTGTGCGTTCATTTCACATTACATTACAAAATCTTCGTCTTCGTTTTTCTTTGCCTTCACCCTCGCACTGCTGTGCAAACTTCAGTTTCCTTACATTACAGTCAACGCATCAAAAAAACATATATATCATATGATGCATATGCAATTAAAAAAAATTTACATATTTTTACGCCCATACTTCCGTATATAAAAAAAACATTAAAATTAAAAGTTTTACCAATATCCTACGAACTGGAGTAAATAACATTAATTACTTGACTGAAATAAATGGCGGTCAACCCAAAAATTTACGCAATGTCATTCCCTCCAGGCCTGAATGCAGCTTTGGATTAATCGGACGGTGGACAATTTTCTTTCAAATCAAACGGTTCAGAACAATATCAGATGCCCCTTACTTGCTGAACGTTATGTCCCGATGGAAGGGTGGTTTTGAAAACGTACAGTTGACACGCGTCCAAAATTGATTGCATCGGATGAGTTTGTACGGAAACCACTTGCTGAGCAAAAGCAGTCCAATAAGGTTGGCAGTTTTTCCTGAATGGTTTTGCTGCTGCACAATGGTGGATTCGACAAATGACCGGGCTGCCGTTGCTTTCCCTGCACAACAGTTGGAATTAATATTCCAACACTCCCCTTTAATTTCAACTGCTGGGCGTTCAGTCATACCCAAACACTTCCTCAAAAACTCATAACTTTTCTGCCTATTCGTATTAGCTTTCCTTTCATCGCTTTCACTGCTGTGCTCAGGCACTCCAATCATGTAATATCCTCTTTCTCTCTACCTCAGGCAAGATTTCCAACCTTGGCATCTCCAAGCTATCCTGCAACCTTTTCTTCTCTGCTTTTATGGCAGATTTAATTTCATATCCTTCCCCTATAAGAAGATCTTCATCAAAGAATGGCTGTTAATATGGTTCAGCAGGGATTTTATAAGAACCCGTTCACTAATAGCTTCAGCAATAATGATCAAGAATTATAGGCTCCCCCTAACTGTATGCATCATCTCCTTTTGGTAGAGTCTTCTCAAAAGAAACTTAGATTGGCTGGAGAGCTCAAGGGACTTTCGGACTGTATTTCCTTCCTTCTCCATACTTGTGTAATTTTCTTCTTTTGCATGGGTCTAGCTTGTGTAGGAGCCCATTTTAAGTTACAATCACGTGCCATATGCCCAATGTTGTGACACTTGAAACATCCTACATTGTTCATGAATAAAATTTCATGATTTTTTCCTGTAAAATTGTTTCTTGGAGGTTGTTGGAGACCATAACATCTATCTCTATGAAATGCTCTACAATCTTTTGCCATATGACCAAAGTTTGAACAAGAATAACAATAACCAAAAAATGAACTTTGGTACCTGGTAGATGGTGGTTTCCTTGATGTACTTCTGAAGCTTTTCTGCCTTGAGATCCTTTGATGATAACCATTGCCTCTTGCCTCTTTGACATCATCAAAATTTCTTCTTGGAGCTGATTTTGTACTTGGAGTAGGATTTCTTCTATTGTAGCCTTGATTTTTCTCCTTGTCTTTGCTGGAACTATGAGCATCACAATTTCTTTCTGCCTTCTTCACATCTCCTTTTCTTAAAGCATTTTCATTCTTGTTTGAGGGTTCACCTACATACTCGAGTCCTGAATTATCAGATGGACATCTGTGATAGCTAAGCATGTCATCCAAGGCTTGAGAGCTCTTCATGATTTTGTTCATCCCTTCAACCTTTTTCCTGAGGAGGACAATCTCTTCTTCCAATCTTTCACACTCATTATTCTTCTTTGCAAGTTGTTCCTCAGTTTCTTCCTTGCTACAAGTAGCTTCAGCTGCTACTATCTTAAGGGAGATGATATCTGACTTCATTTTGGAGATTTCTTCATTCTTTGCTTGACTGCTCTCCATTTTCTTCTCAGCTTCTTGTGCCTATTTTCTGGCTTCTTGTAATTCAGACTTAAGGGAGGAGACCTCTACCTTGTACTGTCCAATCTCTTCTACAAGTTTGTTCACTCTCTTGTGCCTTTGTTCAAGTTGACTTGACAAGGCATCTTCCTGCTTCTTTGCTTTATTCAATTGATTTGTCATGGATATGACTTCTTCATGATGCTTCCTTTTGCTTTGATCAAGTTCTTTCTTAAGCTTGGCGAGTTCTTCATCCCTTTCTTGTACTTGAAGCTTGATGAGGTCAACCTTCTCATTTTCAGCTTCTATGATGGGTTCAGAATTTCCTTCTTGACTGATGGTCATGGTCAGTGCTCCCTTTGAGTGAAGGTCATGAAGTCTGTCCCATATATCCTTTGCTGATGAATATTTTCCTAGATTCTTCTTTACAGAATCAGGTAGTCCATCCAAGATTGTCTTTGCTGCTTTTGCATTATATTCCTTGGATTCTCTATCCATCCTGCTATCATCAATCACTGATTCCCAAATTTCAATCCCTTCAGACTGTAAGAAAGTCCTCATTTTTATTTCCCATATATAAAAGTTCCCATTGAACCTTGGAGCCTCAAATAGAATGCTTTCAAATAGATTGTCTTCTATTTTAGTAGTAGAGGGAGACACATCCTTAGGAGGATTGGAGACTTTCTTCCTTGACCTTGCCATTCTTAACTATGCTTCAAATACCTGACTATGTATTTAAGATCACTGACTGTTTCTTCAACAGCAACATAGAAAAACTTGAGAAATACCTGGATCCTTTTGCTGAGTCTTCATGCTGCTGGAGAAGCTGCTGCAGCAAAGAAACCTTCCTTCAACTTCTTTGACACCTTCAAAGAGCCTGGATCTGCTCTGATACCACTGTTGGGGATTTTTCTGGTAAAATTCCAAAAACAAAATAAATTGAACACAGAGACAATGCTCTGTTTCTGCCACAGGATCTTTAACACAGGGACGCTATTTTTGACACAGAGAAACTGAGTTTTTCTACACCCTAAAAAAAACTTTGCATTCTTCAATATGACTTCCTGTTACAAAAAAAAAGGTCTTCCTCTTAACAGAGGGATTTCACCAGCACTGCTTTTACAAAAACATCTTCCTCACACAGAGGGATTCTCCAACTGCTGTTACAAAAAAAACATCTTCCTCACACAGAGGGATTCACCAGAGATTATGCTGAAGAGCATCTTCCTCTTAACCAGAGGGATTCACCAGTCTGTGTTGAAAAGCATCTTCCTCTTGACAGAGGGATTCACCAGAGACAACAGATCTTCCTCTTAACAGAGGGATTCACCAGAGACTATGCTGAAAAGCATCTTCCTCTTTAACAGAGGGATTCACCAAGAGACTGTGCTGAAAAGCACCTTCCTCTTTAACAGAGGGATTCACCAAGAAAACATTTCAACAACAAAATATTACTCTGTCTCCTCCTGAGATTTTACGCTGCTATGTATAAAAATCTCTTTTACATTTACTACTGTAAAAATAAAAATCACATTATGCACTTTGCATATTACAAAAACTTGCAGCACTCAAGCCATTACATAGCAATACATATAATTTACATCGAATTTATTTTTGCACTGCTATGCATTCTTTTCTTACCATACGAAATCAACACATAAAAACTTTCACGCTGCTCCCCCTGTTCTCTCTACTCGCACTGCTGTGCGTTCATTTCACATTACATTACAAAATCTCCGTCTTCGTTTTTCTTTGCCTTTTCTTTGCCTTCACCCTTGCACTGTTGTGCAAACTTCAGTTTCCTTACATTACAATCAACGCATGAAAAAAAAATATATATCATATGCTGCATATGCAATTAAAAAAATTTTACATATTTTTACGCCCATACTTCTGTATATAAAAAAAAACATTAAAATTAAAAGTTTTACCAATATCCTACGAACTGGAGTAAATAACATTAATTACTTGACTGAAATAAACGGCGGTCAACCCAAATATTTACGCAATGTCATTCCCTCCAGGCCTGAATGCACCTTTGGATTAATCGGACGGTGGACAATTTTCTTTCAAATTAAACGGTTCAGAACAATATCGGATGCCCTTTACTTGCTGAACGTTATGTCCCGATGGAAGGGTGGTTTTGAAAACGTACAGTTGACACGTATCCAAAATTGATTGCATCAGATGAGTTTGTACGGAAACCACTTACTGAGCAAAAGCGGTCCGATAAGATTGGCAGTTTTTCCTGAATGGTTTTGTTGCTGCATGATGGTGGATTCAGCAAATGACCGGGCTGCCGTTGCTGTCCCTGCACGACAGTTGGAATTAATATTCCAACAAAAAGTGTACATGCATGTGCATGCATATTTGAGAATGTGTAGTCTTACCAAGTCTACCAAGTATAAAAAAAGAAAAAAAGAAAAAAAGAAAATGGATATGGAATTAATGATTATGGACATTATTCATAAGATCACTTTCATGTTTTTGAGAACATGGAAAAACTTTTGTTGGAAACACTTGCACTTTTACTCGTCATTTTCCAACCAACACTCATGCTTACTGCCCACCTAACAAATAGCTTTGCCCTATAAAAGGTGAATACAAAATTCTATTGAAGTTTAGTAATTATGGAATAAATAAAAAACATTAGACAACATGTAATATCCTGAGAAGTTGTTTACAAACTATTTTCGTCAAAGACTTAATTAGAGAATGAGACTGCACTACGGTTAAGGTGACCCAAAACTTTCATAAAAGTTTAATAATCATAACTATTTTTCGCATTATTATGATCACACATCATGATTCATGATTTGTGAATAGAAAGGGCATACACATTAACGACCATATCATTTCATAACTATTTTCATGGCATTATTATGATCACACATCATAATTCATGGTTTGTGAATAGAAAAAACATACACATTAACGACCATATCATTCTGATAAATCTGAGGCCAAAAACTGCATTGTAATTAATATCACGCATGATGATCTGTACTTAGAACAATGCATAAATATTATCTACCATATAATTTCTGATAGTTCTTTCAGAAAGTATTACTGACAGACTGCGATATTAAGGAAAAAAACTGCATGGGAATTAATATGGGTGGAAAAAGACTTTCTTGTGATTAATATTTGTGGGGTAAACAGTGATACGACTATAAGTATTACTGAACGGATGACAGAAGGATGCCACTGCCAATTGGGCCAGGTGACAATTGACCTCTGCCAACCTTCCGCACGCGCGTACTTAATCTTCATTTCAGCTGCTAACTGAAATATCTTTCATGCAGATGGCGCGTACGTTGGGGGACCCCATTCATCGCTTTCAAAGTGATCAGCATGATAGAATTTTGGCACCGGAGGGCATAGTAGAACAGTGTTTTCCCTGCTGAAAATGACACGCATGTGCTGCTAATTTTTCTGTTTAGAAAATACTTTCAAAACGAAGAGTATTTGACAAAGAACACCATAGCATATTGTGGGATCGTGGGAAAATGTAAGAGCTGTGTGTAAGAAATGGCTTACCTGCACAGTAAAAACGCAGCAATCCTGACCTATTTTACTGATTCCTAATGGCAAATCACTCATTATTGTTAATGCCATTTCAAGTTCATTGTTCTTACTATTCTAATGTTATTTCAAGTTTATGTAATTTATATACCATTCGAAATATGTATATCTTATATTTTGGGTATTTGTGTATAATTTGTATTTTGGGTAAAAATTATATTATCTTAAGATAAGAAAATTATATAAGATTATTAATATTTTGCATTAAAAAAATATAAAATCATTGAAAAGAGTAACCGTTAAAATAATTGAAAATTTTGATTTGAAAAGGTTATATATATATATATATATATAAATTTTTTTGTTCTTAGAGTATTTGTATAGATATTTTACAATTTAATAGGAAGAATATTTTATTACAATGTTATATTTAAAAATAATAAAATAATATTTATATTAAGAAATTAAAATATAGTAATTTTTAGATTTTACTAATTTACATTTTAGTAGGAGAGATACACCATTTCTTTACTATTTAATAAGGAATTTATTAAGCATAAAAATAATATTATTGATATTATAGAATGTGTAATTTATATATTTTGAATTGACATTTAATATTTGAAACAAAATATATTAATACAAAAAAATACTTTAATGTACATATTGAATAATATAATAATGCAATTTAAATTATCTTTTCTTAAATCTTCATTTTCCATTAATAAATATTTCATTCTTAATATGGAATTGATACATAACATTTAAAATATGCTAATAACAATAAAAAAGTTTAATGTGAATTATAAATCAAATATTTCCATATACATGTTGAGTAAATTTCTTAAGCCTATATAGAGAGAGGAGTATGAGAGAGAGATTTGTTTTTCATTAATAGATCCTTTCAAATTCAAAATATGAAGATAATTTATAATTTAATCAATATTTAATATAGAGTTTCTATGTAAAAATTTAAAAAATATTAGAATAAAAAAATGAATTGTAAGAATACATGTTTATATATAGACATATCATTTTAAGAAATATTAATAACAAAAATAGTTGAATGTGTGTATACATAGAGAAATTATATAATATGGATATATGTTTTCTATTTCCGAATATAAGGTAGTATTCATATCATTAAAATGAGAATTTTGGATTGTAAATAAAATATTTGAATGTTAACTATTTATATATTATATTAAAAAAACTATAATAAAAAGTTTTCTATAGTTAAAATATTTTGAAGTGTTTCTTAAATTGAACACACATTTATCTTAATTTTGAAATAGTGTTCCTCAATTTGAGCATATTAACTTTGGATCTACAAAGACATGTGATGAATCAAATCTCCAAGCATTTTCTAAAACTTTACAATAAGAAAGAGGTTTCCATCTGGAAAGATTTGATCCTTCTCAACCCTTTGTAGATCCTAGTTAAAATGGATAGTTGTTGATATATTCTCAAATTTTGTATTTATATAGAAGATTTATTTATATGGTTTTGATTTCTCTCAACAATTTCTAAGTGCAATGTTAAGATGAATTAATTTTAATAATATATAATTAAAAAAATTATTTAAGTGTGTAAAATTAATTAATAAAAAATTTAAATTATTTGTTTTCAAAGTTATATATAAAATAGATATTAAATTGAGTAAGCCATGAAAATATAATTATGTTTCCATGCATGATAGCAAAAGGATAAGGAAAAATTCAAGCTTCCTCATGATCTAGTAACAATTTAAATAATCATTGAGTAACACTTCTAAATCAGGTAGTAGATGATGGTCGAACAACTATGTAGAATCAAGGATGGAAAGGTGTTGATGAGTTGGATTTTCATGGAGAATTTGTGGATCTTTGGGATAATTATATTAATGTTCTAAAAAATAGAACATGTTAGATTCACACATAAAATTTGTGGATATTTGGGAAAATTATAATAATTCTCTTAAAATATCACATGTGGATATTTGGGAAAATTATAATAATTTTCTTAAAATATCACATGTCAGAGTTGCAGATAGGGAGGACACTCTCTGTTGGGTACATTCTACTTTCGGTGTATACACTCCTAACACTAGTTACTTATATCAGATAATGGATAGAAAAATGGATAATCCAGAACTATGGTGGAAAAAAATATGGAAGGGCAAGTGCCCAAGCAAGACTACATTTTTCCTTTAGTGCCTTATTGAAAATAAAATCCCAACTTGGGAAAATTTACAAGAAGAAGACCAGAAGAAGACCCTAGCTACTTCATATTATGCAAGGATGCAGGGGAGTCCTTTATACATTTATTTATTCAATGTCCTTTCACATTATGTATATGGACGAAGGTTAAACAAATCCTAGGTTATAACCTAGAATGGAGGGGTGATACTTTCCCCAATGCTTGGTAGTCCTGGCGGGACTTGTCAAATGATGATGTACTCAGAAATATCCCACCCCTCGTATGTTGGGGGGTTGGTTGGTGGGAAATAAATAAGGTCACTTTTAGGGATATTTCATATGCTCCTAATCTTATATCAGCTCAAATCAACAAAATCTATGCACTCTTGTCATCCATTGATATCCCCCAAGTTCCTCAAACTAAAGAGGTTATTGATGGTGAGGTTGTGTAGGCTTACTTTGATGGAGCTTGAAACAATAATGGAATTTTTGGGGGAGGTCTTATCCTATACCTTAATGATAAACTTTTTCTCAAGGCACAAATTGGTCTCGGCACGGGCTCTCACAATTACTTTCAATCAAACTACTTCTATGTTGGGCTCTTGATAAAAACTATCATTCCCTTCAAGTTTTTGGAGATTCCATGAATGTTATTGTAACAACCCTCCCGTAGAATATTCCATATATATATATATATATGAGAGTGAAAAACGAAGTATTATTAATCGTTTACATCAAGAAACTGGTGGGAAGTTTTAACAAGTCTTTCATAACTGCATTACATTGATTATTCAAAAAAAGGAAAAAAAACAAGATTTGGGGGTGAGTGATTGGAGGGGTGAAGATCGTAAAACTTCTAAGCAGTTATGAGCCACGTCTGGAACAACTGATAACTACCATTTTGTAACTGTATTATCAGTTCCAAGGAAAATGAGTGGAGGGAAAGCTTTTGAAAAAGAGATGGTATGTGGTAGATTTGGATGCTTGTAATTGGACTCTCTTCATTTTTGGAGGAACGCACAGAATTGGACTCTCTTCAGTTTTGGAGGAAGGCACAGAATTGGACTCTATTCATTTTTAGAGGAAGGGGAAGCGTGCCATTTTGAAGCATGTTCCATTAGTTTACACGGTCAAAATGCGCCCAAGTAGATTTGTAAGCGCTAATTAAAGTCTACCCGTTGGAATGAGGCAAATACATATAAGTAACTTGCAAATATGTGTTTATTTACCTATTTCTTGAAAATATAGTTATACATATTATTTTATTTCTTGAAAAGAAAAGGAGAAATATGAATATTATTGCACATAAAATCGAAGTAAATGTGTAGATTTTATTACCACCTTCTGTTATTCTTTTGAGCAACTTTTATGAGAGTGTGTTAAAGATATCTAACAATTCCAGAGAAATCTAAGAGAAATCTAAGTATACATTTTAATTAGATTCTATTTCTTGAAAACAGATGATGCAATATGAATATTTGTGCACACAAAATCTAAGTAAATGTGTAGATTTCATTACAAATATTACATGTGAGTCTTGTGTCTTAAAAACTAAGTAGATTTGTCATTTTCTTGGAATGGAAGATAAGTGAAGATGTTTTGGAATTTGTCCTTATACAAAACTCACACTATTTTTCTTACTAAAGAAAATATATTACTACATGTAGATAAATATTGTTATTATATATTTTCCTTAGTAAAGGAAATATATTATTACATGTAGAGAAAGATTGTTATTTGCAACATTAAAAGATAAGTAAACTTTCTTGTCTTTATATAACATTTCATATGCATTCTATTAAGAAAAGATAGGATGTATGTATGTTCTTTTCTTAAAAAAGAATAAAAAATCCAAGTTATTTTCTTGGAAATGAATATAAATTAAAGAGGGTAATTTGTGAAATATTCTCATGGGTAAAAGAGTTTTTTTGAAAAATAATACTTAGTTATGAGAAATATAATAACCTGTGCATAGATGAAATGCAAAGAGATAATATAAGTCATAGGAATCTTCTTTGGAAAGAATATGTTTTTCGTGTGCATGAAAGATAAGTTAATTGTTTTAATTACTTTGCAAGAGTTTGCAAGATTTACATGTTGTGAGAAAAAATAAATGATTTGTGTGTTGCATATTGGATAGTTTGATTTAATTGCATGGTTTAATGCATAGACTATTACCATTATTATTATCTTAGTTCTTATGCGCAAAAGAAAGGTTGTTTATGATAATTCTTTGAAAACAAATGCATGAGAACTTTGTTATGGTACTTTCTTTGAAACAAATGCATAATAACTTTGTACATAAATGATAGAGAAACTATGTTGGTTTCTTGAAAATAACTATGTCAAATGAACTCATATGCAAAAGCATAAAAACATTAGTTGATTACATGTATGAAGATACAACTATCCTCTTAGATATTTTAAAGAGAAATATGGATTTGTAGAAATATTGTGTTAGAACTTTTAAAGATAAAAATGGATTTGTAGAACTATTGTGTTAGAGCTTTTAAAGATAAACATGGATTTGTAAAACTATTGCATTAGATATTTTAAAGAGAAACATGGATTTGTGTGCATAAAAGAATAAGTGTCATAGAAAGCAAAACAAGTAGTTACTTGGAATAAATGTACTAGCTTGCCTTTGTAGAATACATATATCTGCGTGCAAGAAATAATGATTAACACAATAGTTCTGGTTTAGTGTAATGCACGTTTTTATGCATACAATAGATTTTATAAATAGATATATTTTGGAAAATATGCTTTTCGAAAAGGGACTTACATTTGCATGCATGATAATAATGTCTATCATGTTAGTTAGCTTCCCCATATAAGGAAACATCTACTGTATTGGACAAATTACTTAGTTACATGCACAAAGAAGAAGCTAAGGGGTAGCTCTCTTCCAATAAGTTTTTATCTAATTATGTGCATGGAAAAAAAAGATAAGTTTCTAGTATTCTCTAAGTGAAATGGACTATTACAATGGTTTCCTTTGGATATGAACGTGTTCTGGCGCAAGAATGATCATAGTAATAGGGAAATGATGGTGATTTGTGCAAAAGATAAATTATGTTAACATTGTGGCAGATAAGAACTAATGGTCCATGCTGATGAGTACGAGTTGCAAGATGGTCCACTGATGGAACAATCATGCTACAAGGATGTAGAGAATGGTGATATGTGGGTAAATGGTTTCATGGTAATTGTAATAGCTTTTAGCTAGGTATGTGGTATTTTAATGATATTTCATTGTAATCTTTTATAACAATGGATAAGGGATGGACTCCCTTGTAATCCATTGAGTGAGGGGTGAACACCCTCATGAGTATTTAATAATAAGATTAAATATTTGCTGGTTTTCACCCTACAGGGTTTCCAGGGTATATCGGTGTTCGGTGTTTAATGATGTGATTGCTTATTATGTCAGTTTGGTGATGTTTATTCCTTGCATAATGTGATGTTGATAATGTCAAGTATGTGATTAATTAATGTGATTAAAGGAATCATGAAATGGATGCAAGGTTACATCATACAATTTATGTTAATATAATACAAGAGTGGTTGTTAATGGTTATGCAACTTACTATTCCTCTACTAAAGTTACTTTATGTACTAATGAACATTTTATCTAATGGTTAATGAGGAATATGGAATAGTGATTTGGATAATTACCTTTGGGTAATTTGTGTAAAAATTTTCTAACTCCTTTAATTTTCATGTGAGGTTATAGTGGTATGTTATAATTATGCATGTTATATATTGGTTCTTTGTTTCTGAAAAATGTCACAATCACACATGCTCTGAATATTGGAAGAGATATTTGAATTAAAACATGTTTTTGACAATATATCTTGCTGGCATATTTATAGGAAAATAAACAATGAAGCAATTTTCTATCTAATGAGGCTATTCAAAAGGATCGAAAGACTTGGAAGATATAAGAGCATATAAACAGGGAAGTGCAGCAATACCTTCCTCACGCTTTCACAGAAGGATAATCCCCTTATAACTACTATGAAGGATAATCCCCTCATAACTACTATTATGATCATAGTTTGGTCTTTTGCTCTACAATGATATATATTAGGTCGTCCTCTTATAGGGACTACTTATATGACAACTACATATTTATTTTTTCATTTTGTATTTGACATGTATGTGACAATAGATTATACAACATTGTTAGATATGTTGATGTGATTATGTTAAAACTCAGCAGTAGATGTGCATATTTGTTATTTGGTTGACGACAGGCTAGTTGTATGGGCGTTTTTTTCATTTTTTTTCCTACTGTTTTGGACAACATATAGAATGCACAATATGCATTTACAATATGTAACTATTTCTTTAATTGAAAAACGAAAAACAAATAAAACTAAAAGGATATAATAATTGCATTATATTTATCTCTATAATATATTTATATTATATTTTAATAACTTTAGGTTAATAAGAAATTAAAAAAAAAATTGAAATAAAATTATACACATAAAAAATTATATATTTAGAATCTATAAAAATATATTGTATATGTTAATTAGTTTTATAAGAAATTATTATGTCCTGTACCATTAAAAATAGTATTGATTCCATGCACCATAATAAAATCATGTGGTAAAACTAGTAGTTATATTATTTTTAGTTTTAAAGTCTAGATTAATTAAGCTAATCTATTTATGAAGTAATCATAAGTTAAGATGAATTTATATTACAAAATCTAGTCATCAAGTCAGACGTGAGTAATGAGTTTGAATTGGCAAAATTGTCAAAGTAATGAATTTTAAGAAAAATCCATGTTGAGAGAGTCATATAATTGTTAATAATAGCTTGAAGACAAAATCTTGCAGCAATTTCACGCAGAGAAGGGAGTTCTTGGAAAAGGAACGCTATTGAAGGTTTTTGCAGTGACAGTTGGATAATCATCTCATTACAGGTTAAAACATAGATAAAAAAAAGGAAGTGACAACCAAAAAGCGAAAGCCAGAGAAAATAAAGTTCTTAGGAAGAAGAAGAATTGTGACAGAACCCAACAACAAATTGAATTGACAATGTAAGTTCTCAAGGAAGAGAGAAGTGAGCAAAGTGAGCAGATGAAAGTGCAAGAGCCTGAAATTTTTTGAAGTGGAGGAGTAGACGTGCTCAAAGAAAGAGGGAGAAGAGTTTCTCTTGCATAGAACCAGGAAACGGGGACAACTTCCAACGTTAGAGGTTAGGTAGAAGTTTCCAAGGGCAGTTCCATAGTCAAATTGCTAGGACAAAGAGAAGAGATGAGTTACAAAGAAGAGAACTTAGTACTATGACAGGTAGTAGACTTGTTACAAGGTGGAGAAGGTTTGTTGCAACTCATACGTAAACAAAGAGAGTTCACAATAAGAAAGGACAAAGATGACTATTAATAGTCCTATAGTGGGTTCAGAGGAAAGTCACAATCAAAGAGAAAAGAATGCCAAAGTAGTTGGAAACAAGAAAATAAGTGATGAAAGAGAAACTATTGATATAACAGAAAAGATTGAAGGATGAAGTACAAGTTTGAAGACAGAGAAAGAGAGTAGTGTTATGGATGGATACTAGAGAGAAAACCAGTTCAATGGCTAGTGACGAAATTGTAAGCAATGAATTATAGAAAAAGGATAAGGTTTCATATTAAAACCTGATTAAGGATGCTCAATGCAGTTGAATATGAGAAAGAAGCAGGATACATGTGCGCACCAGAACATGGACCATTTCTTGGAGAAGAAGAAAGTAATGAAGATGTTGAGAAGAGATATTTTGATAATCTTACAAGTTTTTTAGAAGATCAATATATAATAAAAAAATTATCAATAAAAGATAATGGCCATATTGATTTTAAATCTAATCATTTGTATGTGGATGCAAGACTTGTTACTAATATTGAACAAAGTATTAACTTTGTGTGCAGATATGATAAATAACAAATTGATAAAGAAATCAAGCTGTTAGAAGAAGAGTTTTGGCCTAAAAATGTCAGAGATGGACGCTTAATAGAAGCTTCTACAAATGATAGTGATAGTACAAATGAAATTGAAAAGGATCATCAATTAAAGGGATTAGATGAAAATATGGAAAATGTTGCAGTAGAATTGGATTATTTGGAAGACCGGTTGAACAATCCAAAGATAGAAAGTGTTGTGGATTGCAACAATTCAAAGAAAGATGAAGACAAGTATTCCAGGGAGGAAACGCAACAAAGAGAGAACATAAACTGGCAAATAATACAGGAAATGATTAAAGAAACTCCAAGGGATTAGTATTCTAATGTGTTAGTGGAAGACAACAATAACAAATTTCAGCAAGCAAGTAGTAATTCGCACCAGCCAGAGGACAAGTTGGACATTGAAATTGAAGAAATGATGAAATTGATGTTAAAAAGGTCTTAGAAGAAGTTTATTAGACGGATAATAAGGAATGATGACAACATATTACAAATGACTGAGCCATACTACATCAACAAAGAAGAGTCAACAAAGAAGAGTATAAATGCAACATAATGTAAGAAAGAAGATAAATGCAGCATAATGTTTGGAAGCCTAGACGATGGAAAAAGACAACAAAATGGCAACAACATAATAGAGTAAATGATCAATGACAAACTAAATTTTGGGTTTCAAAAAGACTTCAATCAACTTTTGAAGACACATGGTCAGGAAAGCAAGAATTTTTTCCACCTTGGGAGTATGATCCAAGAGCATCTTACGCCAAGTAAAAACTTATTTTGACTAACCTAGGGGTCCAATTCACCCGTAGTTAATCTTCATTTCAGCTGCTAACTGAAATATCTTTCATGCAGATGGCGCGTATGTTGGAGGACCCCATTCATCGGTTTCAAAGTAATCACCAGAGAGCATAGTAGAACAGTGTTTTCCGTGTTGAAAATGACACGCATGTGCTGCTAATTTTTCTGTTTAGAAAATACTTTCAAAACGGAGAGTATTTGACAAAGAACACCACAGAACATTGTGGGATCGTGGGAAAATGTAAGAGATATGCGTAAGAAAAGGCTTACCAGCACAGTAAAAACGCAGCAATACTGACCTATTTTACTCATTCATAATGGAAAATCACTTATTATCGTTAATGCCATTTCAAGTTCATGTTTAGTTGTACAATGCTAATGCTATTTCAAGTTTATGTAATTTATGTACCATTTGAAATATGTATATGTTATATTTTGGGTATTTGCGTATAATTTGTATTTTGGGTAAAACTTATATTATGATAAGATAAGAAAATTGATATAAGATTATGAATATTTTGCATGAAAAAAGTAATTGTTAAAACAATTGAAAAGGGTAATGGTTAAAATAATTGAAAAAAAATTATTTGACAAGATTATATATATATATATATATATGTTTGTAGAGTATTTGTAGAGATATTCTATAATTTAATATGAAGAATATTTTGTTCACAATGTTCAATTTAAATATAATAAAATAATATTTACATTAAAATTAAAATATAGTAATTTTTAGATTCTACTATGTGAGATATGTTTTTTTTTCTAGTATTTAATAAGGAATTTATTATGCATAAACATAATATTATTAATATTATAAAATTTGTAATTTATATATTTTGAATTGATATTTAATATTTAAAACAAAATATATTAATATAAAAAGATACTTAGCCCACGGGGCTTTGGATTGACGGTGAATGGGTGCGTTGTTAAGGCACTCCTTGCGATAGGTCACTGGTTCAATTCCTCGTGGGTACTTAGTTTAGTCTTAACCTAGAAAAAAAAAAAAAATATAAAAAAATACTTTAATGCACATACTGAATAATATAATTTTTACAGAAAATAATGATGAAACTTTTCATTTTTCCTTAAATTTTCACTTTTCATTAAGGGCTATTTCATTCTTAATATGGAATTGACATATAACATTTAAAATATGCTAATAACAATAAATAATTAATGTGAATTACAAATCAAATATTTCCATACACATGTTGAGTAAAAATCTTTAGCATCATATATATAGAGAGGAGTATGTGAGAGAGATTTGTTTTTCATTAATAGATCCTTTCAAATTCAAAATATGAAGATGATTTATAATTTATTCAATATTTAATATAGAGTTGATATGTAAAAATTTAAAAAATATTAAAATAAAAAAATTTCATTGTATGGATACATGTTTATATACAAATGTATCCTTTTAAGAAACATTGATAACAAAAATAGTTGAATGTGTGTATACATAGAGAAATTATATAATATGGATATAGATTTTCTATTTTCTAATATAAGATAGTATTTCTTATCATTAAAATGGAGATTGTGAATTGTAAATAAAATATTTGAATGTTAACTATCTATACATTATATTTAAAACAATAAAACAAAAAATTTGTTATATTTAAATATTTTAAAGTGTTGCCCGAATTGAACACACATCTATATTACTTTTGAATAGTGTTCCTCAAGTTGAGCATATTAATTTTGGATCTAAAAAGAATTGTGATGAATCTAATATCCAAGCATTTTCTAAAATTTTACACTAGGAAAGAGGTTTCCATCTTGAAAGATTTGATCCTTCTCAACCCTTTGTAGATTCAGGGTCAAAATGGATCGTTGTCGATATATTCTCAAGTTTTGTATTTATATAGAAGATTGCATCTTGAGAGGTTTCATACCTCTCAAGAATTGCTAAATGCAATGTTAAGATGAATTAATGTTAATAATATATAATTAAAAAAATTATATAACTGTGTAAAATTCACTAATAAAAAATTTAAATTATTTGTTTTAAAAGATATTAAATTGAGTAAGCCATGAAAATATAATTATGTTTCCATGCATGATACCAAAAGGATAAGGAAAAATTCAAGCTCCCTCATAATCTAGTAACAATTTTAAATAACCACTAACTAACACTTCTAAATGAGATAGTAGATGATCGAACAACTATGTAGGACCTTGAAAGGTGTTGATGAGTTGGATTTGCATGGAGAATTTGTGGATCTTTGGGAAGATTATATTAATGCTCTAAAAATATCACATGTCATAGTCAGAGAAAATTTGTGGATATTTGGAAAAATTATATTAATTCTCTTAAAATATCACATGTGAGAGTCAAATACAGGGAGGACACTCTCTGTTGGGTACATTTTACTTTCGGTGTATACACTCCTAAAACTAATTACTTATATTAGATAGTGGCTAGTGAAAGGGATAATCTAAAATGGTGGTGGAAGAAGATATGGAAGCACACGTGCCCAAGTAAGACTATATTTTTCCTTTGGTGCTTTATTGAAAATAAAATCCCAACTTGGGACAATATATAAAATCATCAAGAAGAAGACCCTATCTACTGAAAATTATCCACGGATGCAGGGGAGTCCGTTGTACACTTTTTTATTCAATTTCCTTTCACATTATGTATATGCATGAATGTTAAACAAATCCTAGGTTATAACCTAGAATGGATGGGTGATACTTTCCTCAATGCTTGGATATCTTGGCGAGACTTGTCAAATCATGATGTCCTCATAAATATCCTACCCCTCATATGTTGGGGGGTGTGGTTGGCAATGAATAAGGCTGCTTTTAGGGATATTTCATATGCTCCAAATCCTATATCAGTTCAAATCAACACAATCTATGAATTATTGTTGTCCAATGACATCCCCCAAGTTCCTCGAACTAAAGAGGTTATTGATCGTGAGGTTCTTTGGGCTTACTTTGATGGACCTGTTAGCCTCCTGTTGCAACAAGGTATCATTTTTCATGATTGACATTTTTACATGCCAAATATGTCATACTTTGCAGGCTGCAGTGTTCCATATTTCCACGAGGTGCCATGAAGTATGCTTAGTCCAAATGCACTGTTGTATTCCAATTTTTGATGAGTTGTTCTAGTTTCGAATAATTTTCATTTAAGGGAGGTCTAAACAGTTTAATCTTGGTCTCCCTAGGTTTCAATTTCCTGTTTTAGAATATAGAGAATGATATCTGTCCAAACAGTTTAATCTTGGCAAATCTGTAGATAGGTAGAGAATCAAAGGGACCCAACTGTTTAATCCGGGCCCTGGCAGAAATAAGTGTAGATTTAGATAGGAAAAATTCAAAAGAAAAATTGTAAATCATTTAGATAGGAAAAATTCAAAAGAAAAATTGTAAATCTGGGTTTGCAAGTCTAAGTGCACCCAATTCAAAAGAAGAAAAAATGTTAGGAGAGTAGGCTGGGTAGGTAGCTATGTGGTTGCAGAATAATAATTTATGATCAATTTTGTGTTACAAAGTGCTTTATCTTTACAGATCACAGTGCAGGCAATTTTCATGCAAAGGAGCTCAAAGGTAAATATAACTAACTCCCCCTTCTTCTAATTCTCCAAGTCACTTACTAATTTCCCAAAGAGGTCAGGATCTGCTTGATTCCTCTTAGTTTCATCATCATCCATATCAATTGCCTTGGTGAAGATCTGCTTCACTCAAGGATTTTATTTCTTTTCAAACTCTTTTCCCCAAAATTAGCCTAAGGTCCCTGACCTTGGCGCCTACTTATCATCTTCATATTAACTACTAACAGTATTATATAACTCCCTATCAGTTTTCCCCTTTCCCCTACTAAAACTTTGTATATAAAATTCCCCTATGTAAATATCCCCCCTGGCAATATAGCCATATTCTTTTTAAGTCAGGGAAAGAACAGTCCATCTGGGGCTACTTTTAGCCGATCCCTGTCCAAGCAGGGATTAATATGACACCTGGCCAGATTAATAACCTCTCCCCTAGCCCTAAACCTTAAAAAAAACCCTCTTTCCGCCCCTAAACCAAAGTTCTGTGCATAAATCTTTAAACCCCCGTGCAAAAAAACCATGATTTACCCCTTATCCCTAAGCCCCAACTGTAAATACATTAACCGCGCTCATTTTAAACCCATAAAACCCCTTTCCCTAAGTCTAAACCCCCGTGCGCATTATTAAAATCGGGATATTCCCTGTATATTCCCCCGCCCTAACCCTCCGTTTCTTTGTCCGCCCCGCTAGCCGTTAGATCTGGCCCATCCCAGATCTACGGTGGGTGGGCCTTTTCGCCCGCCAACTGCCCGAGCTTTAGCGTCCTGGAGTTCGACGGTTTTGCTGCGCACTCTCGCCACATGTCAAGCTCTGGGGTGTGGCGGAGCACCCCCCCCCAAAAAACCGCCCAGGCGCTAGGGCGGTGCACCCAATACCACTTACCGCCGTCCCCTGTGACGTAAGCCCCACGTCACCCGCCTCCTGCCACCGTACCGCTGAGTCACCAGCCACGTGGCCTCCTGCCACCGTACCCTGCCACTTTACATGCCACGTTACCGTCCGTACATAATGATGTCACCCGTTGACATCATCCTGCCACGTCATCATGTTGATGTCATCGCTGACGTCACCCGCCATACAACGTCACGTCATGCTGATGTCATCATCACTTTTTGGCATGAAGGAGCAAAAATCGTACTTCAGAGCCCCAGAATCAGTTTCTGAGGCAGTTTTTGATGAGCGCAAATCACTCATCGCTAGATTTTTTGGGCCAGAATGGGGAATCTTTTCATTCTACAGCCCTCAGGAAGCCCGAAAGGCACCGAATGAACCATTTTTCTTCGTGAAGCTTGCTGAGAGGAGCAAAAAACAGTTTTGAAGGAAACAGAGGCCAAACGGCGGCAATATATTTGTGATTATGCCCACCAGCACGTCAGAACAACATCGGTTTATTGCCAAAGAGTATCAGAGGAAGATGAAGAGCCAAAGAGTATTATCCGAAGAATTGTTTTAGGGGCTCGAAGCACCTGAACATTGATGAGCCCCCCAGAAAGTCAAATCAAGAGGCGTAAGCCCATCCTTTCCCTCAAATCACAGTTAAAGCTTTAAATGTAGCCAGACAGCAAAGATGCAGAAACCCATACACATTTGTTTCAGAAAACACTATAGAAAGCCACCAAGGACAACATCATTTACTCAGTTTTGATACGGCGGCCCTGAGCGCACCCCGAGATATTTTTTGCATTTATTTCTGGATAGGATTAGGTTAAGTAATCATCTTTCTTTTAGACCTGTTTAGGTCAAGTTGTAATAAAAGTAGTTGTAGAGAGTTTTTCCCTATATATACCTCCCTCTACATTGTTACAAGGGTTGGTTGATTGAGAATTTTCACTGGAGACTCGCATTGTATACCTGAGTTTTTTCTATAATCAAAGATTGCCGAAAGCTTGGAGAGCAAACTGATTGTTGTAAATGAATGTTTTTGGAGATATGAAGATGGAATTCTTGTGCTGCAGCCTGAAACAATAAGTGCATCTTACCTCTATTTAATGTTTACCACTGTCTAAGTAGCAGAAAGAAAGAATAGCTTAGAATTTGTTTAAATACACTCTATGCTCAATTTCTGCTATTTCTTTATGTTTTCCTCTGATTGAATTGGTTATGAATATGAATTCCTCATGGCTCATGTTTACCCCGATTCATTTGTGTTGGCCAATTATCTAGGGATTCTTCACTGCCCCTAGGTAGAGCTCTGTTACCTCCATTTGTTAAACTGATTGAGAGATCCTTAACTGCCTCTCATTACTTAACATTCTTTCCATCATTTAAACCTGAAGTATTGTTTCATGCGCAGCTATCTTGCTCCATTTTCCCTCTCTTGCGACCAAAGAAATGCACTAGCAGTTCTCCTCCTCGACTCCACGCCCAATGGTTTGAAACTACCAGACTATGCCTTGCCTCTCTGTCTGAAAACATCAATTTTCCCACCAAAAACAAAACAAAACCCTATGAACTCAAAACCTAGCCTAAAATCCCTTTCAACAAAGCTAAATCATAAAGAGAGAGCCATCTCTGTTTGCAGGTTGGCTAGAACCTGTAGTCCAAAGTTGGTCTGTGGTTACCTCGGCCGTATCCTTTTCCGGAGCTTAAGGACAACCTGAGTGATAACAGGACCTTGAAACAATAATGGATTTTTTTAGGGAGGTCTTATCTTATGCCTTAATGATCAACATTTCCTCAAGCCACAAACTGGTCTGGGCAGGGGCTCTAACAACTATGCATAATTACTTTCTCTCAAACTACTTATATGTTGGGCTATTGATAAAAACTATCACCTCCTTCAAGTTTTTGGAGACTCCATGAATGTTATAAATTGGTTCAATGTTTCTCAAAGATGTCACAACCACATATGCTCCCAATATTGGAGGAGATATTTGAGTTAAAACGTATTTTTTACAATATATCTTGTTGGCTTATTTACACGAAAAGAAACAATGAAGTAGATTTTCTATCTAAGGAGGGCATTCGAAGGGATCAAAGGACTTCGAAGATATCAAAGAATATAGGTAGGGAAGTGTAGCAGTACATTCGTCATCTTTTCACAGAAGGATAATCACTTGATGACTACTATTATGATCATATTTTGGTTTTTTTGCTCTAGAGTGATATATATTAGATCGTCCTCTTATATGGATTACTTATATGACAACTACATATTTATTTTTTGATTTTATATTAGACATGTATGTGACAATATATTATACAACGCTGTTAGATTTTTTGATGTGATTATGTTAAAACTCAACACTAGATGTGCATATTTTTTATTTGGTTGACCACCAAGCTAGTTGTATTGGCCCTTTTTTCATTGTTTACCCAATCCTTTACACAACATATAGAATGTGCAAGATCCATCTACAATATGTAACTATTTCTTTAACTGAAAGACGAAAAACAAATAATACTAAAAAGATATAATAATTTCATTATATTTATCTTTATAATATATTTATATTATATTTGAATAACTCTATATGTTAATAAGCCCACGAGGCTTTGGATTGATGGTGAATGGATGCAATGTTAAGGCACTCATTACGATAGGTCACTGGTTCAAATCCCCCGTGGGTGCTTACCAACAAAAAAAAAACTCTATATGTTAATATGAAATAATAAAAAGAATTGTAATACTAATATACACATAAAATATTATATATTTAGAATCTATGAAAAATATATTTTATATGTTAATTAGTTTTATAAGAAATTATTGTGTCTTGTATCATTAAAAATAGTATTTATGACATGCACCATAATAAAATCATGTGGTAACACTAGTAGTTATATTATTTCTAGTTTTAACGTCTAGATTAATTAAGCTAATCTATTTATGAAGTAATCATAAGTTATATGAATTTATATTACAAAATCAAGTCATCAAGCCAGACATGGGTAATGCGTTTGAGATGGTAAAATTGTCCAAGTCATGAATTTTTAAGACAAATCCGTGTTGAGAGAGTCATATAATTGTTAATAACACCTTGAAGACAAACTCTTGCAGTAAAATTGTCAAAGTCATGAATTTTTAAGACAAATCCGTGTTGAGAGAGTCATATAATTGTTAATAACACCTTGAAGACAAAATCTTGCAGCAATTTGAAGCAGAGAAGGGAGTTCTTGGAAAATCAACGCTATTTAGGGTTTTTGCAGTGATAGTTGGATAAGCCTTTGATTACATGTTAAAACATACATAAAAAAAGTAAGTGAAAACAAAAAATAGAAAGCGAGAGCAAACAAAATTCTTAGGACAAAGAAGAATTGTGACATAACCCAACAATAAATTGAATTGACAACGTAAGTTGTCAAGGAAGAGAGAACTGAGAAGATGAGAGTGCAGGAGCTTGAACATATTTGAAGTTGAGGAGTAGATGTTCTCAAAGAAATAAGGAGAAGATTTTCTCTTGCATAGAACTAGGAAATGGGGAAAACTTACAACATTAAAGGTTGGGTAGAAGTTTCCAAAGGCAGTTCTATAGTGAGTGTGGGTAGAATTTCTAGGACAAAGAGAAGAGAGGAGTTACAAAGGAGAGAAAATTGTAAAATGACAAGTATAAAACTTGCTACAAGATGGAGAAGGCTTGTTGCAAATAATAGGTGAACAAAGCAAGTTCACAATAAGAAAGCACAAATATGGCTACTAATAGTCATATAGTGGGTTCAGAGGATGGTCACAATCAAAGAGAAAAGAATGCCAAAGTAGTTGGAAACAAGAAAATAAGTGATGAAAAGGAAATGACTAATATAAGAGAAGATATTGAAGGATGAGGTACACGCTTGAAGATAGAGAAAGGGAGTAGCACTATGGATGGATATTAGAGAGAAAACCAGTTCAATGGCCAGTGAAGAAATTGTAAGCAAGGAATTATAGAAAGAGGATGAGGTATCACATTAGAACCTGGTTAAGGATGCTCAACGCAGTTGAATATGAGGAAGAAGTAGGATACATGTGTGCACCAAAACATGGACCAATGTTTGGAGAAGAAGAAAGTAATGAAGATGTTGAGAAGAGGCATTTTGATAATCTCACAAGGTTCTTAGAAGATCAACATATGATCAAAAAATAATCAATAGAAGATAATGGCTATATTGATTTTAAATATGATAATTGGTGTGTGGATGCAAGACTTATTACTAATATTGAACAAAGTATTAACTTTGTGTGCAAATATGATAAATAACAAATTGATAAATAAATCAAGCTGTTAGAAGAAGAGTTTTGGCCTAAAGATGTTAGAGATGGACACATGATATAAGATGGTACAAAGGATAGTGATAGTACAAATGAAATGGAAAAGGATCATCAAATAAAGGGATTAGATGGAAATATGGAAAATTTTGCAGGAGAATTGGAATTTTTGGAAGATTGGTTGAACAATCCAAAGATAGAAAGTGTGGTGAATTGCAACAATTCAAAGAAAGATGAAGATAAGTATTCCATGGAGGAAATGCAACAAAGAGCGAACATAAATGAACAGAGAATACAAGAAATGATTAAAGAAACTTCAAGCGATTATTATTCTAATGTGTTAGTGGAAGACAACAATAACAAATTTAAGTAAGGAAGTAGTAATTCACACCAACCAGAGGACAAGTTGGATATTGAAATTGAAGAAATGATGAAGTTGATGTTAAAAAGGTCTTAGAAGAAGTATATTAGACAGAGAAGTAGGAATTATGAAAACATATTACAAATGAATGAGCGATACAACATTAACAAAGAGGGAAGAGAATTGCAACATAATTTTTGGAAGCTTGGAATATGGAAAAAGACAAAAAAATTGGCCAAAACATGATAGAGTAGATGATAAATGTAAAACTAAATTTTGGGATCCAAAAGGGATTCAATCAACATATGAAGACACATGGTCAGGCAATCAAGAATTCTTTTCCACCTCAAGAGTATGATCCAAGAGAATATTACCCCAAGTCAAAACTTATTTTGACTAGACCTAGGGGTTTCATTTACAAGGGATTTGGTTCCCTAAGTTAGATTTAATTATTCATTTAAATTGTAATTTCCTATGTTTTGATGAGAAAATGTATATAAATGATGAATATTGTAAATAGGAGGGATTTTGATAATATTGAGAGAGTTGAGAGATTTCAGGGTTAGTTAAATATCATGAGTGAAATATGGATCTAGGTGAGTATTTTGTGGACCTCAACAAAACCATAGAAATTTTGGGAGGGATTTCTGCATTTGAAACTGTGACACCCTCCTCCCACATTTACCTAAGGTAACCTGTCCACTGTGGTGAGCATGTGACAAAGAGTTACTATGATATGATTCAACTTACCAAGTAGAGTTAAGGAAGCAGAACCGACATGATAAGACATATATGCCCTTCCACACATGCTACTAAACCTCCAGGATTTAACCAGCCCTTCTAAGTGTCCAACCCCTGAGGCAACTTTCCTTTTCAAAAAGCCTTAGTCACTCCCATGACAAGGCATATGTGTGACTCGGACCTTTTGTTGGGCGTAGGCAAACTTGGCCTAGATTTTGGTGAAGACTCCACATTTTGTGGAGTGGAGTGTGAAGTAAAGAATGCAGTGGAGCGAGAAGTGGACCACGCAGCGGAGTGCGGAGTGGATCATGTAGTGGAGTAGTTTTTGATATACCCTGTGGTATAAGGGCTTCGACATAGGGCAAAGCCCCTTCCTTTTGTAATATTATAAAAGTTGAATGGTTTTCGAACCATAGTAGCTTGTATTAGGGGAGTCCATGGTATATGGACCATGGTATTGTAATGATGTACCTTCGATGTAATATTATATACAGGGTAAACTAATAAGAAGAATCATATTATGGTGTAGATCTATGTTTATGGTTGTATCTTTGTGATATGTGGTTGGGGAAAGAAGGCACTGCTCTATAGCTGAGTGCGCAGAGACTTGAGTTTGAAATTGAGTGCGTAGACAACTTGTAGCTTAATGCACAGGTCAAGATCTTCTTGTTGTACAAGAATTATTATTATAAGAAAAAGTTCTTGTGGACGTAGTCCAACACTGGGATGAGCCACGGTAAAACTTGTATCTTCATGTGCATTTTCTTATTATTTGTTATAGCGTAGCAATTTTATTATAGTGCATTTTATTACAACGCAATGATGATTGTGGGTTTATATGATACGTTTATGTGATTAAATTAATGTGGCGAAGTAATCTATGTATGATAAAGATAAAATAAAATAAAAATACCATATTGCATCATCCTTCAAGGCTGCAAAAACCTGGTTCTACATCCTCCCATAGTCACTTTGGGTGAGATTGTGTTAAATTATGGTATGTTCTATGCTTATAACAGTTTACTTCTTTTTCTTATTATATTCCACCGATTAGCAATCACATGTACATAAAGTAAAGTGCAGATAGAACATTAAACGATTGACAGAAAACAAGCCAAGACAAGAGACACAAGGTGTGGCGGCTAGCTAGGAACAAACCCCACAATGTGTGGGGAAACCCTTTGATCAAACCTTCTTTTATCTTCAATAATTCAGCAGAGAGAAATAGTACAATAAATCTGATTCATATCAGCAGTAGCAAACCCTCGATCAGTAGCATCAGCATTAGCGGCTTCATTATCAAACTAGGGCAGACCTTATCTCACAAACCGACAGTCGGATTGACTTCATTCCACCACCAAAAGTTTCGACTTCCAGAGGAGGTTAAGATGAACCTACAACGCAGTTCAGATGAGGAGATCTTCTAGGCCACGCATGTCAATCTTTACTTCTGCAGTTGCAGCTTCAGTTTCAGCAGTTTCCGGCTTCAAACTAGGGCAGTCGATATCTTGCAAACCGTTCGTTGGATTGACTTCATTCCACGACCAAAAGTTGCGGCTTTCAAAGGAGGTTCAGATGAACCTACAGCACAGTTCCAAAGAGGAGATCTTCTAGGCCATGCAAGTCAATCTTTACTTCTGCAGTTGCAGCTTCAAATTCAACAGCTTCCGGCTTCACATGTGTGAGAGAGAGAGAGACCCATTTCAGTGCAATAGAGAAGAGACTCATATCTACTTAGTAGAGAGAGAGAGATGTGATGAGATGAGTGAGTCCAAATGAGGAAAAGTCCTCTTATATTTATACACAACGTTGGTGGGTGAATAGATGCGACTGTTGGGCTTCTGAGCCTACATGAGTTTTAGGGCGGCTTGATAATAATTCCATAATCAAAATAAATTCATATCTCATATCGGAATTGGATGATCTTTATATCAATCCTACACCTCTCGACGAGAGGAATCTAATAAAAATATTATTAGCCATGAATAAGATGACCCACATGAAGTTTTTCCCTGGTTGCCAATTTTAACACTCCCTCTCAACCATGGAGAACTTCATATGCAATCTGTCTATCGGTCGTTACTATTCATCCATCAAATGCACTACCTTGTACAACCTGATCCTTGCCCTGCTCTGCTCTATTTTGCCTGTTCTGCTTTGTCTTGTTCTGCCCTGCACTGATCTGTACTGTTTTGTTCTGTTTTGCTCTGCTCTTGCATTGTTCTGTTCTACTCTGCTTTTGTCTGAATTATGAAGAAGAAGAAATGATCAAGGATGTATCATACTGACTCAAAGTCAGTCTCAGAGTATGTACCACTGGTCCCAGACCAGTCTCAACCAACCCAAAGTCAGTATCATAGTGAGTACAACTCCAATGGTCCTAGACCAATATCATCCTCCACTCACTCAAAGTCAGTCTCAGAGTATGTACCACTGATCCGAGACCAGTCTCAACCGACCCGAAGTCAGTGTCATAGTATGGTACAACTTCTACCACTGGTCCCAGACCAGTATCATTGATCCCAGATCAATGGAGGTCATCCTAGCGTAGGGAGTATGGTAGTTACAACGATGCGTCCATCGGTACTACTATGGTCCCTAGCTTCATTTCCCTGCTCATTGATCAGATGAGAGGTACTTCCCATGAGTCCCAGACTGCATGGGTAGGATGCCTTGACAGGAGAACTAATCAGTCCTATCCTCACAGGAGAGCACATCAATCCTGCTACAATTGCCATGGAGAACACATCAATCCAGGCCTCATAGGAGAACACATCAATCCTGCTACAATTGCCATGGAGAACACATCAATCCAGGCTGCCATGGAGAACACATCAATCCAGGCCTCACAGGAGAACTGATCATCCTGCTACACAGGAGAGCGAATCATCCTATTCCACAAGAGAGCGAATCATCTTGTCCCACAAGAGAGCGAATCATCTTGTTCCAGTGTGCACCACCAGGGGAGGGTGAGTCACCCTGTGGTCATATGTTGCTCCAGTAGGAACCACAAGCCCTCAGAGCTCCCAGAGCTCAATGTATGTAACATGCAAGACCCTTGTACAAAGGTTTCTTACCGACTCCAAGTCGTTTGGGAAAATCACAGATTAGATATTTCCTCGGGGCTTTAACAAGGTGTATCAACCTGTAAATCATCTTAATGTGATGGAGCTTCCTTGCTCATCGACTTACCATATCCCAGATGATGTCTATCTACTGGAGCAATTGACGAATACGGGATTCCTCAATAATTGAATCCCACCTCTGGTTGTTACAGAGAATCACAGTGGTATCCAATGTAAATCCAAACAGCTCACTGAAGAGCTTTCGCAACCAGACTGCCTCACACGAGGTTATGCTAGCAACAATATATCCTGCTTCAGCGGTGCTCAAAGCCACTGACTTCTGCTTCCTGCTCATCCAGGATATCGAAGCAGATCCCAAGGTGAAATAGTACCCGGAAGTGCTCTTACGGTCCACCACACTGCCTGCCCAATCATCATCTATGTATCCAAATAGTCTCACATCTCTGGCAATGTATCTTAACCCATAAGTGATAGTGCCACAAAGATATCTTAGTAGATTCTTGGCACCAATCCAGTGTATGTGGTGGGGTTCAACCATATGCTGGCTCAATGTGTTGACTGCAAAGCATATATCTAGACGGGAGTTCACTAAGAACATTAATGCTCCGACGAGTTGCCGATACTAGGTAGCATTTCGTAAAATAGGTCCAGCAGCACTACCGCTTAACTTCTTGAAGTCAAGCTCCATCGGAGTAGTTACAGGCTTGCAGTCCACCATTCCGAATCTTTCCAATATCTTTACCACATATTTTCCTTGAGATAGGAAAATTTCTCCTGGCTTTTGCCACACTTCAAGTCCTAGGAAGTAGTGCATCAGTCCTAGGTCTTTCATTTCAAATTCAGAGGCTAGCTCCCTCTTACATTTGTGAATGAGAGGGTCTGCACCTGTTAGAAAGAGGTCATACACATACAACACCAGTATGAGAGGCTTGTCATCTTCAACCTTAAAGTAAAGGTTAGGATCGGCTTCACTCCTAGTGAATCCCAACTTCATCAAGTAGCTATCTATCTTCTCATACCATGCTCGGGGTGCTTGCTTCAGCCCATAGAGAGCTTTCTTCAACCTACATACATGAGATTTTCAATCATAAATCTCAAATCCTTCGGGTTGCTCCACGTAGACCTCTTCTTTGATCGAGCCATGCAAGAACGCAGTCTTGACATCCATCTGATGTAGGTTCCATCCTTGTGAAGCAGCAAGGGCTATGATCAAGCAGATGGTCATATATCTGGCAATAGGTGTAAATATCATAGTCTATACCTTCCTTTTGGGAGAAACCGCGAGCAACAAAACGAGCCTTATACTTTTCTGTGCTTCCATCTGCTGCATGCTTTATCTTGTAAAGCGATTTGGAAGTAACAACAGTCTTGTCCTGGGGTATGGGAACTACTTCCCAAACATCATTCTTTATGATAGACTCATATTCTTCGGTCATAGCATCCTTCCATACTTGATGCTTGACGGCATCTGAGAATGATGAAGGCTCATTTTGTATGATCGTGCTCATGATGGTCAGGTATCCTTGATACCTATTAGGTTTCTTACTTTCACGAAAGATTCCTCGAGGTGCAGCATGTCCTTCAGGATCATCAAGTAACCCCTTAAGCCATGAAGGCCTCTTCCTAGAAGAGGAAGGCTCATATGGAGGAGGATCAATCGGATCCATGGGTTCTTCTACATTAGGCATTAATTGATCATCCTTTTCTCTCGGTTCCCTGGTGTCAGCTTCTTGAGAGCTCCTCAGAGTCGGAAGATTGATCACCTTGCTGAGAGCCATATCTTCGTCAAAGGTGACATCATGACTGATTATGACTTCCCTTTGACCGGCTACATAGATTCTATAGCCTTTAGTATTTTCACCATAGCCCACAAAAATTCCCTTCTTTCCAGATGCTCCCAATTTATTTCTTTGCTCTTTCGGCACATGAAAGTATACAGGGCTTCCGAAAATTTTAAAATGAGAAACATCAGGTTTCTTACTGGTGAATTTTTCTTCAGGAGTCTTGGAACCCAATGCTTGATGATGGCATCGATTTTGTACATATACGGCAGTGTTTGTAGCTTCAGCCCATAGAAACTTAGGAAGACTTTGATCATGTAGCATGGCCCGGACAGCTTCCATAATTGTGCAGTTCTTCCTTTCTACCACACCATTTTGTTCAGGAGTATATGGTGTAGTAGTCTCCCTCTTGATTCTAGCCTCTTTACAAAAATCATGGAACTCATTAGATTCATATTCAGTCCCATTGTCAGTTCTTAAGATCTTGATCTTCTTTTCGGTTTGATTCTCGATTAGGGCTTTGAAGTTTCGGAACCAAGGGAACACTTCATCCTTCTTTTTCAAGAAGTATATCTAGGTCTTTTGAGAATGGTCATCTGTAAAAGTGAGATAATATGAGTATCCTCCCAAGGAGTTCACAGGCATCATACCTGATATGTATGAGTGAAATAGTTGTAATATATCGGAGGTCTTGCTTTGACTTGAAGGGAATGGTCCCCTTTTGAGCTTTCCTTCGACACATCCCGGACATACACCTTCTTTCTCTACTTGGAATTTAGGCATTCCTGTTACCATCTGTCTTACATCGGGTAGAGCTTTGTAATGAAGGTGGGAAAACCTCCGATGCCAAAGTTCGGACTAAAGAGTTGTGTCACAAGACATGACACCTAGCAGACTTCCATCGACCTGATATAATGAATCAACACTAAACCCAAGAGTAAAGGCATCTTTAACATTATTTTTCCATATACATACCTTGCCATTGCAGAAGGTTACCTTGTAGCCTCTGTCTTCCATTGCCAAGATGGACACTAGGTTCTTTTTGAGATCAGGTACATATAATACATCTTGTAAGTGAATCGTATTACCTTGATTTAGTTTAAGAGAAACATTGCCTACACCTTTCACTGGGTATTTCATATCATCTCCAAGGACAATTTCTAGGTGAGTTTCTTTCTCTACCAGATTATAGAGTACTTCTTGGTAACCAGTGAAGTGTCTTGACGCACCACTATCAATGAGCCAAATTCCCATTGAGTCCGAAGGAGCAGAGGTAGATAGAGCAGCTGGTAGATAATATTCAGCCTGCTTATCGTCAACGGTGTTAGATTCATACTTGGAATTTCTAGCCTTCTTGAATGGTTGCCCTCTTCCTTGATTTCCTGAATTCCTTTTTCCTTTGTTGTTGAATTTTCCATTCCTTCGATTACCATGAGAGGGATTTTGATCATTGTCACGGTGAGAGTCCTTTCTATCAGGGCATTCCCTTGCATAGTGACCTGCTTTATTGGAAATGAAACATCGTCCTTTTCTTCCACCCTTAAATCCAGCCTTTCTTTTCGATTTAGACCCAGAATTATTTCTTTTCTTAGCATGAGAAGAAAAAGCAGCAGGAGGACCTTTAGGCAAGGGCATTTCCTGCTCTTCTACCCTTGTTTGTTCTTGAATGCATCTAGCCATTAATTCCTCGAAACTAGGAATTACATTATTGTTCAGAAGAGTAGTCCTGAACACATACCATTCAGATGGTTATCCTCTGAGAGTTGTGAGTGCCATTTCTCTGTCAGTAATGGTTTCCCCAATAGATAGGAGATCGTTCTTGATCTCAGTGATTCATAAGAAGTATGCTTGCATACTTTCATCTTTACCCTTCTTGATTTCCCTCAACTTATTTCTAAGAAACAAAACTTGATTTGCATCATTAACTTTAAATAAACTCACCAGTCTGTCGTAGATTTCCTTGGAGGTGTCTAGATCAGAGATGTAGGCCACCAAGCGCTTGTCGATAGAGTCCCAGATGATCTTCTTTGTTTTGACTTCTCCATTTTTCCATTTGTTCCAGGCAACAACAGATGCATTTGATGAAGGCTCAACAATATTGCCTCTTACATGGTCCATCACTCCTTAATCTTCAAGGGTTAGATCGATAGACATCTTCCATCTGTGATAGTCAGCTTTCTCACGGAGCTTATCTTCGGCAGGAAAGAGTGTTGAGGACCCCATAGTTCTTTTAGGATAGCCTTGCCAATCTTCTCTTCAATGATTGCTCTTGCTCTTGCTCGGGCTTTGTCCTCACCTCGGCTCTGATACCATGTTAAATTATGGTATGTTCTATGCTTATAACAGTTTACTTCTTTTTCTTATTATATTCCACCGATTAGCAATCACACATACATAAAGTAAAGTGCAGATAGAACATTAAACGATCAACAGAAAACAAGCCAAGACAAGAGACACAAGATGTGGCGGCTAGCCAGGGACAAACCCCACAATGTGTGGGGAAACCCTTTGATCAAATCTTCTTTTATCTTGAATAATTCAGCAGAGAGAAATAGTACAATAAATCTGATTCATATCAGCAGTAGCAAACCCTAAATTAGTAGCATCAGCATTAGTGGCTTCATTATCAAACTAGGGCAGACCATATCTCACAAACCGACAGTCGAATTGACTTCATTCCACCACCAAAAGTTTCAGATTCCAGAGGAGGTTCAGATGAACCTACAGCGCAATTCAGATGAGGAGATCTTCTAGGCCACGCAAGTCAATCTTTACTTCTGCAGTTGCAGCTTCAGTTTCAGCAGTTTCCGGCTTCAAACTAGGGCAGTCGATATCTAGCAAACCGTTCCTCGGATTAACTTCATTCCATGACCAAAAGTTGCGGTTTTCAAAGGAGGTTCAGATGAACCTATAGCGCAGTTCCAAAGAGGAGATCTTCTAGGCCACGCAAGTCAATCTTTACTTCTGCAGTTGCAGCTTCAAATTCAACAGCTTCCGGCTTCACATGTGAGAGAGAGAGAGACCCATTTCAGCGCAGTAGAGAAGAGACTCATATCTGCGCAGTAGAGAGAGAGAGATGTGATGAGATGAGTGAGTCCAAATGAGGAAAAGTACTCTTATATTTATACACAACGTTGGTGGGTGAATAGATGTGACTATTGGGCTTCTGAGCCTACATGAGTGGTAGGTCGGCTTGATAATAATTCCATAATCAAAATAAATTCATATCTCCATGAATACTTATCGGAATTGGATGATCTTTATATCAATCCTACACCTCTCGACGAGAGGAATCTAATAAAAATATTATTAGCCATGAATAATATGACCCACATGAAGTTTTTCCCTGGTTGCCAATTTTAACAGATTGTTCTCTACTTATAGGTCCAAAAGGGCCGGCGATTAAGGGTTTTGTTGGCGCATAGTATAAATTGAACCTAGATCAGCCCATCCTAAGCCAAAAAATGGTTTTGTTGACGGGATTGAGATCCATTTGAGGGATATGTTTATGTGGCATTTGTCGAAGAAGGAAATTCAAGATTCGCTAGAATCAAAGGAGTGAGAATTTGAAGATTAAGAGAATAGAAACCCTCGTCTGAAGCCTGAAGCTTGGTTATAGATATATATGTACATAGATCAATACAAAATTTTCTTCGCATCATTTCCTGTTGAACTGTACGAGTGGATATCAAGGTGAATGAAAGAAAAACATGTTGTAAAGGTGGAGAAACTATAATGTGGAATCCTGAATTGATACATCGACTCAAAAGTACTAACAATAGGATATAAAGGGTTGTTGATTTCTGGATTGATATCATCTTAGGAGGAATTATTACTGAGTTTGCAGTAGACCATACCATGTCCAACAACGAAGCCGAATGACGATTGTTCAAAGGACTAAGAGGTAAGTATTTGAAATCTTTGAAACTCTCGATTAAGATGCTTCTATGTGAAAAAGGAGCTTTACAGATGTAGCTAAATTGTTAGTTTAATTATGTTTGTAAGAAAAGAGAATAAATTTGAGCAACATATTGAACAACACGAAGTGGATAGTGATATAGAATAGATACAAGAAAAAGAGCTAGTGGACAAGGCCCAGAGACCATTGTAGAGACTAAGTATAGTCCTCTTTTGAGTGATTCTAAAAGTGAAAGTGAAGATATCCACCCCGATAATCCTCAGGTAACTCTGCAATACTCACCTTCCAAGCCTGAGAGCTTGCAGAAGCCAGAATCTAGTAATAACTAGGGTGTTTGTGGCTCTCCCCCTCCTTCTCCCCCTCCCTCTCCCCCTCCCGCTTCTCCCCCTACTCCCCCTACCCCCCATCCCCCTCCCCTTACTCATCCCCTTTCCCCTCCAAGAAGAAATATGGATGATGATATTAAGCTTCTTGTTTTCAAAGGAACTAGATCAGAAGATCCAGAATAATTTTGGTTTTTATGTGAAGTTGTCTGGACCGCGAATCAAATCAATGATGAAAATATAAAGAAAGAGAAACTAATTACGATGCTCTGAGTTACAACATTAAAAATGTATATGAAGTATTCAAATAATCAAATTAGAACATTTAAAGATATCAAAGCAACGCCGATCAGAGAATATAAGAAGCCAAAGTATGGACTGTTATAGACATTTTTGTGCCTTACAGCTATAAGCATGAAATGTCCATAAACCAAGGGATCCTAAGTCCCTAAAAGTGTTATTCCAGCTCCTAAAGAAACAAGTTCAACAAATTACAGCTCCTCCCAGAAGTTCTCCACCAGAAAACTGCTCAAAACTAGTCAAAACAGGATCATTTCAGGTGCTCCACTAGCTAGCTGCGTTGCAAACCACCCAAATACACTGGCTAGGTGCGTTGCAATGCAATTGAATGCACTACCAGGGTGCGTTGAGCGGGAAATGACAAGTGGCAGAGTCATTCCACGAGGTGGAGAGACAATGGAAGCTTCCAGAATCTTCTCCAATGACACTTGCCTCACTGAATTCGACCAATGATGAGTAAGAGGCTCTCAGTCTCCAAGTGGAAGCAAGAACTGACAAAGAGAAGCCACTAATCAATTCATGAGCTGACTCATCCTCTTTGCATACATCTATATATGGATCCCTCACCAAGAGATCCAGAGGCTGGAATTTTGTACATTGCAGAGAATTGTTGTTGGTTTTGTGATAGATATCAGAGTATTGGGTGATTTATGCTTTGTTGGAGGTGAAGAAGGGAATCTATGCTGGGAGGTTGATGCTGGATCAGGAATCATCGGTTGTAACTCCTCCTAGATCTTCTTGTTTTATCAATAAAACTATTTGAGTTTCTCCTACATGCTTGTATATCATTGATGTGAGTTATATTTGTATGTTTAGCTTAAATCTGATCCTAAGCTTTTTATGAACATAAATCCATGTCTTTGTGTAGTTTCTTCCTTCTGTGAACTTGCAGGAACTTGGTGACGCTGGGCAAGTGACGGAGCAGATCGTTGGAAGCTGTCAAAGAGAAGAGAGATTGGATCAAAGAACTAGCACAAGACACAGGTTGGTTCATCTTAATCATCTTCGTTTATAGTTCATAAAGGAGAATACAAGAGTAGTTTTCCCTGTTTGTTTCTGAGGTCTCTGTCACAACCTAGTGGGATAGGGTTGTTCTGAATAGACACTTTTCCCGAAAACAAAATGGCGACTCCGCTGGGGATCGTGTCTAGTTAGTTTGTTTGTGTTTCTATTGTTGTTCATCTCATAAACTTAGGAGTAGCGAATCGAACTGCATTTGCCATTTACAAATGCAAAGTAGATATCTGCTACTCTAGTCCATTCACTGGAACTTTTTATGATTTGAACAGTTGACTCACAAATGATCTGATTACCCTTTGTGATAGCTCTTAAACCTCTTGTAAATCAACCCTCTGATTGTGCACTATTGATTGCTTTTACCTGGCCAAAAACCATAGATTAAACTGCAAACCGTGACCCAGAACCCGGAGAGAATTCTCGTTTCTGCTCCAGCGCAGGCTCTGTGAAGAGACTCTGCATTTTAGCACAGTTCCCGAGAGGGCTACCTGCGTTGCAATTCAGTTTCTCTGTGTAGCAGGTGCGTTGATCAGCCTAGCCTTGCCTAGCTGAGGTTCTTTGCTCACTTTTTCCAGTTTTGCCTCTGATTTTTGCAGCCTGTGATCAATGTGTTTGTCTATTTAAAAGCCCCTTTTCTTTGCCTTAATTCCGCCTCAGTTGTATAAAAGAAACTGTATTTGTTTTTGTGTGTTTGTTACGTCATTTACAGTTTCCCATTGCAAAAGTAAACTAGTCATACTGTCGTCCTTAGATTTAGATCTGTCGTAAGTGTTGATTTTGATCTTAGGAGAGAGTTTATTTGCTGTTGACAGTTGATTACGCTTTTACTTTTGCCTTTGGCTTGAATTTGTGAATTTCTAGTGTCGAAAAAAGTGTTTACTTCAAAATCATAAAGTGTCGTAATCGTCTCTACCTTTTGATTTCGAAAAGAAGCTTGTTTGTGTTTTTCACTTGAAAGCGAATTCAAATTTGTACAACAACTTTCTTTTTAGGCATCAATATTAAGAAAGTGAAAAACAAATACATGCACAAGTTCATTTGCATATTGACAGTTTGTATGGCTTGATTTAGGAAAAGTGCATTTACAGTGTGCTCTTTGCTCTTTGAGAAAAGATTGTGTCTTTCTTTTCCCCTTGTAGCTAGGATTTTCATTGCTGAAAAGAGATAAAAGCTTGCTTATCATCTTTAGATTTCATTTTAGGAATTACATCTACATCTCGTGGTGAAACCAAAAGGAAAACTTCATAAGAAATATCAACCTAAAATAAATTCAATGAACTTAACAACGCTTTGTAACTTAATGCACAACATTTAGAGGTCTAGGCTAGAGACGTGTTCCGGCGTCGTAAAGTGTGGTAACTGTTGTCCTCACTGATGGTTGGGTGATTCCTCCACTTTGAGACGATAAGTGCCAGTACGGACTTGTGCTCCCATGTACCGTCGAGTATATATTGGGAGACCCCTATAGGCATAAAACCTTTATCCATAGGAAGCCGTGTCGGCCGCCCTACTGATCGCAACGCACCGAACACAGCATTCGGGAAGATTGACTGCCGTACCCTAAAAAGTATTCTGCAGTTTTGCGATTGGTTTGGTACTCCCTCTACCTAGACCTCCAGAGTAGTCCCTTTCATTCCTTTTCAGACTCCTTAACGGAAAAGGTCCATCTGAGCACTTGTCACTTCAGGCTCATTAAAAATCGAAGGAGACTAGAGTCATCTTTTGTTTTTTCTCGACTCTTTAAAACTGAAAAAGCAAGTTGTGTCAAAAGAATCTAAAATTAATTTAACACGGAAACATACTTTCCCTTTTATTTTAGTTGATCGAGTAATCCGCAATCGTGGAAGAAAGTCAATTGAAACCCCGTCGTTTGCGGAGGCTTATGAGTCAATCGTCTTTGTCTCCGGAAGCGAAACTAGTACGGACAAAGCAGACTCGTTTAACTGGATCCAAGTCTCCAATCAAAGTTAGAACAAGTGTTCCAACGACATTAGAGACTCCGGTTACTCCAAACATTTCTGGAATCCCTGCCTCAACAGAAGAAGTTCAACAGCCACAGAAGGACAGTGATACTGATCCTAGTTTGAGAACAAGCACTTGTGTTACTGAACCAGTTCCATCCATAACCGGTTCAGAGAGTCTTACTCTTCAAACATCTGTCGCTACCTCTTCGGCACCAGAAATATTTTACGGACCTGACGGTCTTCCCCTTCCACCTGGTCTGATTGCGATAGAAGAAATTGTAGAAGATCCTCAAGCAAGTACTCCAACACATTTTGGAGTCGGGATCACTCTATTTCCTTCGACATCAGAAGTTAGTCTACCACCAGCAGAAGTTCCTGTAGAATCGCTAGGTAATCTTTTGGATAGACTACAAATGTCTGAACAACCGTCAACATCTAGGACTGTGTCTTCTGACACAGCGACGGCAGAACTCCCTGCTGTCACTCTGGCAATGTTCGCCAGCATGCCATCTATCCCGACTAGCTCACAACCGCTAGAAGGAGCCCATCCAGGGGCTATTTCGACAGTCTGGTCCGTTCCTATTTGTTCATCCGGAATTATATCTGGAAACTCCTATGTTGAGTCTCAATAAATTGATCCATTTGGAGGTCAATTTGGGCAGTCCAGTCCCCAAGGGCAAACAATTCCCTTGAATTCTGGATTACCACCGTATGGGGGGCAGTACACCCTTTCATTACCACCTCCGGGAGGATATCCATACGGGAGTTCACAACAGCATTCATGTTATACTGGAATTACCTCAAGTGGTTGGGAACCTATACTACCTCAATAACCAAGAGTTGTATATTCAATACAACAATGCATACCTGTGTCAAACATACCGACTACGCCAGCTATTGTGACGATGTCGCAAGTTCAAGCGTTGCCTGTTGTATTTCAACCTCAAGTTTCTCAGGTTGTAATGCAACAACCACTTGACCCTGCGACTCAACCACAATCGCCGACTAGTGGGCGACACAGGCACAGACGGGTACAATCACCCCTCACCTTGGTCAAACGGTTAGTATTGGGCAACAGCACATGGCTTCACAACCATGGCTGGTGCAATACCAACAACCACAATTCCAACAAGTATAGCAAGGTGCTGAGCAGCAGATCTTTGCGAACAGTGGATAGCCGTACATTCAAAATGGTCAAAATTAACCATTTTATAATGGTCAAGTCCACCAACCTTACCAAACATACCAGCATCAAATGCATTATGCCGGTATGCAAAGACCAATTGCTCAGGCGATTCCATCATATCCTGGGTATGCTTCACCTAACCTGAATCAACAGTTACCATTCGTGGCGACTTTAGAGTTACCTGATTTAAACCTGTTAACAAACGATCCAATTGGTTACGCCCCTTGGTGGCCAGCGATTCCGCATAAACTTCCATCAGATATTCCTAAATTTAATGGAAATCCGGGTGAAGATCCATCGAATCACGTGATGACATTTCATCTATGGTGTTCATCAAACACTTTAAATGATGATTCGATAAGGCTTCACCTTTTTCAGAGGACGTTAATGTGTCCAGCGGCAAAATGGTACATTGAATTGCCTAGAGCTTCATTCGACAACTTCAGCACCTTAGCCACAACCTTTTTAACCCATTTTCAATTATCGATAAGGTATGAAACGGGAACAGAACTGCTTACCAACTTTAAACAGACAACAGCCACTCACATATCTGATCATATACATGAGTGGCGACGTCATCGTAGGATGGTAAAAACGTACGTTCCCGATCAGCTATTAGCTGAATGGTTTATCAAGTCATTACTTCCTTCCATCACGGAAGATGTGGCAGAGGGGGGAGTCGTAACAGAAGAGCAAGTGATCGCTCGTGCACAATATCTGGATTTGATTTACACTCAGTCCGGCACGCTCTACGACAAAATACTTGACACCCCTAGACCGGAATCCTCGATTCCTCCTCCTCCTAAAACAAACAATGACTCGCATGCCGGTGATGGCGTGATTGGCACGATAGACACGAAATCGACAAGGACCACATCCAAAAAGGCCCATAAGTTTTCAGGTCAAAATGAAAAAGACGAACTTCTTGCTTCGGAAGTAAATGCCGTATCGACAGATAAAGGCAAAGAAACCAAACAACCAGGAAGCAAGAAGAAAGGAAAAGGGAAGAAGAAAAAACAGGATGAGCAATCTCCCGAAAAATCTTCTTCAAACCCTCCTGGAAATAGGAAACCCTCTACAGGGTGCATGATATGCGACGAGGATCATTGGACAAGAGAATGTCCATACAAAGCTGAGCTTAAGAGATTCTTTAAAAGTTCGAAAACCTCAGCAGTGTTAACCGATCCGTTTCCGAATCCAGGAACAAATCTGGTTGAAAGTGGAAATGCTTCCCCATCTCAAGTGCTAATGTTGTCGATTTCGAAACAGCAAAATGATGCTTTGATTTCGACAAGGAACAAAGATTACGGGAATCCTCAGCTGTCGAACAACAAGGATAAATATCAACCAAGTAGTTCGACAACAACTTCGACAGAAGTTGTACCACCCACCATCCCTGAATTGACAATAAAACCGCCAAAGGGAGTAGTACACAAGTCGACATTTAATCCTCGCGCTAGAGCGGCGCAGCATTATAACATAGTGGAAGATTTGGCCCAATCGCCATCCGCTATGTCGAATCCTGAAGTACTACAAAACTGCCCATCCCAAAGGCAGGCTTTGTTATCAACCATTGGTGGGATTGATCCAAAGGATTCCAATCTTGTATCCTTCGACCACAAAGGGTACGATCCTCAGTTACCAACTCAATTAGCTTTCCTTGTTCAGGTGAAAGCCCTCAACAAAACTGTTCACCGAACAATTATTGATGAGGGAACATCTACATGTATTATGTCGATGAGCTGCTGGAAAACTTTAGGATGTCCAACCTTGTCGCGATCTGCGACAACATTAAAAGCATTCGACGGAAGGAGATATACCCCATACGGTATCCTGAATAACTTGAAAGTTGAACTAGGAGGGAAAACAGTAGAAATAGATGTTGAAGTCATCGATGGGAATCTTGATTACAACATCCTACTAGGAAGACCATGGATATATGCCATGGCAGTTGTTGTGTCGACCTATTTTAGAAAGATTGCGTTTCCCTTTCAGGGAGGGATTACAATCGTCCACCAACAAAACTTCCTCCCCAATGGTTCACAAGTTACAGGAAGCATTCCCATGATCCATGGAAGCCCCCATTCACTTCAGAATATCGGAGTAGGCCTACTAAAAGATCCTATACTAATGGGAACTTTCGCTCTTCCACCTCCAATTGATTTGGCGGAAGTAGCGTCGATAGGAACCTGCAATATGATATCTTCCGCACAGATCTCAGAAAACAATATCCACATGGATCATGCAATGGTTTTGCTCCCGAGCCCAATGGAAATATTATAGCAATCAATGTTTCTGGAATGGGAGGCAAACCCAAATCAACGCTCATCAAGCGTTTGGATAGATAGGTCTAGAGAATATGGTACTCCTTTAGATCCTTGGTCACAAGTGCATGACACCAACGAAGGAATTCTCCAAGCTATGGTAGTTGAAGGAGCGCCATGGAATGATTCCCACCATCATTCTCTTCTTCCGAATTACGAAGAAGATACTCAAAATGACCTCTACCATCCTTCAGTAATTGATTTTCTATCAAATACTGTAAATACGGTGGATTCCGAGCGAAACTTGTCCAACATTGAAGAGACTATAGCCATAAATATCTCGACCAAAACAGATGTTGTAGAGAACATTTATGTCGGCAAATGTTGTTCTCCTTTAGAACTGGAAATATATAGCGCTCTTTTTTGCGAATTCAGAGATGTCTTTGCCTGGTCATACAGTGAAATGCCAGGCATCGACTCGAGTATCGTTGAACACGAAATCAAGATGTATCCAGATGTTAAACTGGTACGGCAACGGCTGAGGCAGGTGCACCCCAAGAAAGCCGCTGCCATTAAGGCAGAAGTTGAAAAACTCCTGCATGCTGGTTTCATCTACCCGATTCCGCTGACCGATTGGGTATCGAACATTGTCCCGGTTATGAAAAAACAGGGGACAATTAGAGTGTGCGTCGATTATAGGGATGTAAATCAAGCTTGTCCAAAAGACAACTACCCTACACCCTTCATTGACCAGATAATTGATGAATGCGTCGGATGCGAAATCTTTTCATTCATGGATGGATTCTCCGGGTATAATCAAATAAATATCCGTCCACAGGACCAGTCAAAGACTGCATTCATTTGTCCGTGGGGCACATTCGCATATCGAAAATTACCCTTTGGTTTAAAGAACGCAGGGGCGACGTTTCAGAGGGCAATGAATTATGCCTTACATGACATCAAAAACATCGTTCAACCTTATCTCGACGACCTTCCGGCTCATTCGCGAAAGCAGACTGATCATCCGCAGCATTTAAGAGCGATATTTCTATGTTGCCGACACTACAAGATATGACTCAATCCTCACAAATGTGTATTTTGCGTCAGTTCTGGTCGTATACTTGGCTTTGTAGTCTCCAAGGATGGGATTCGTCTCGACCCTTGTAAGGTCCAGGCAATAATAAATTTGCCTCCACCTTCGAATTTGCTTCAGATTTAGAAACTCCAAGGGAAAGCAAACTTTCTGAGGAGGTTCATTCCAAATTACGCGGAACTTGCTAAAGGTTATACACATCTTTTGAAAAAGGGGGTACCCTTTAACTGGGATCAGGTCGCACAAGCTTTCTTTGATGCTTTAAAAGATTCCCTAATGAAAGCATCATTAATGTACGCCCCTGATTATCAAAGAGACTTTAACCTGTATCTGGCTGCAGCAGATACTACCATCGCAATGGTTTTAGTTCAAGAAGTCGATGGAATATAACATCCTATTTATTATTTAAGTAAGAACTTAAATGATACAGAAAGCAAATATTCTTATGTTAAAAAACTAGCGCTTGCAGCGGTTCAAGCGATACAAAGATTTCGACACTATGTCCTCTTTCGGAAAACTACCATTCTGTCAGATTGCAACCCCATGACTTATATATTGTCGCGACAGTTGCTGGGGGGCAAATATTCAAAATGGATAGCAATCCTTCAAGAGTTTGATCTGGAATTTGTAAAATCCAAGTCAAAGAAAGCTCTAGTTTTCGTAGAATTATTATGCGATCTCCCATCATCGTCCAACGATGAAACATCCGAAGAATCAATCGTGGATGAAAGTTTGTTTCTGATATCTACAAGAAATTAGTGGTATGGAGATATAATCATTTATCTCCAAACCCAAAACTTCAGGCCAAATACCTCTAACTTTGAACAAAAACGTATTCGATACCAAGCAAAAGACTACATGATCGTCGGTGATACACTTTACCGTCGTGGTATTGATACAGTTCTGAGGAGGTGCCGCACCCATGAGGAAGCCGAAAAAGCCTTGAATGAGTGTCATTCAGGCGCATGTGGGGGGCATCAATCTGGATATGCTACAGCACAAAAAATCTTACGAGTAGGATACTTCTGGCCAACCATGTTCAAAGATTGCATAACCGCAGTCAGAAGTTGCCATGCTTGTCAAATTTTTGATAGCAAAACCAGAAGACCACCCGCACCTTTATAGCCAATAGTTGCTGTTGGGCCATTCTCCAAATGGGGCATCAATTTCATGACATGTAACCCCACCTCGACCGAGGGGCACGGGTATATTATAGTCGCAGTGGACTATTTTACCAAATGGGCCGAGGCGATGCCTACATTAGATAATACTGGTGAAACAGTTGCCCTTTTCTTTTTCAATCATGTAGTCGCCAGATTCGGCGTACCACAGGCTATAGTCACAGATCATGGATCCCATTTTTGCAATCACATGATGGTTGAATTAGCTGCCAAACTAGGGCTATCTCACGACAACTCTACTCCATATTATCCGCAGGCCAACAGACAAGTTGAAGCGATCAACAAGGTCCTGAAGCGCATGCTGCAAAGGATGATCGGAGTTCACAAAAGAAGATGGCACCTAATCCTGTACTCATCTTTGTGGGCTTACCGAACATCGGTAAGGAATGCGACCGGGTTCACACCCTTCCAACTGGTATATGGCCTGGAAGCAGTCTTACCAGTCCAGTGTGAAATCTCGTCTCTCAAACTCGCAATCGATCTCCTCCCCGGAACTTCAGAAGAAGAAGCTCGTTTCTTGGAATTAATCCAATTGGATGAAACCCGTCGTGACGCCGTGTTGGCCAACGAAGCCCATAAGAAACGAGTCAAGGCGCAGTTTGACAAAAATGTCAAACCCCGTGTCTTCTCGGAAGGTGACTTGGTCTTGCTTTATGACCAGGAATCTGATAAGTTGGGAGCAGGTAAATTTAACTCTTTATGGATGGGCCCCTACATTGTTAAGTGGGTGTTAGCAAAAGGAGCCTACGAGTTGATGGAATACGACGGGATTCCACTGGCGCAACCTCGAAATGGGTTGTACCTCAATCGTTACTACGCCTAGTAGTAACCAATATGCTTTTGTTATATTTTTGTTTTCGCTAAGAGTGTTTGTTTTGGTCGAGTAATCCACCTTTTTACATTTATTGCAGATGTCAAACCCATTGGAACCATGTGTTGGATATGCCGACAGAGCAAGTCGTAGTTCGCGGAACCTGTTCTCCGCAGCCTGGGCCATTTTTTATCCAAGCAGCGAGTTAGTAAGTTTCAGAGGTGTATGTATTGGTCAATCAACAAACAATATCGTTGAATATAGTGCATTGATAGAACTTCTCTCTGATGCCATCACTCATGGTATACGCCGACTAATCGTCAGGCTAGACTCACAGCTCGTAATACTACAACTCAATGGTATATATTCTGTCCGAAACCCAGCTATTTATCGCATGTTCCTAAGGGTTAAGATTTTGGAAAGACAATTTGATCTTATTCAATACCAGCATATTTCTAGAAACTTAAACACATTAACCGACTCATTAGCAAACTATGTGTTAGACAGACATTTGCAACATTTATAAAAAGAAACATATCATCAATGTTCTACATATGCATCACATAACTCAACCAGAATAAAACTCTGAAAATCAAAAATACATATATAGCTGTTTATGGTTACACATAATGTTCTGTAACCAGGACAAAATCGGTCACATGACCTAAAACTCAAAATGCTAGGGGGCACCCTAGTCTAATGATGCTCGTGATAGCAAGTCACAGCCTGTGCGATCATGCGTAAGAGACGAGTCCATCGTCTGGGCACACCAGTAGTATGCCGCTGTAACTGCAAAGGTAGCTCATCGATCCTCACATCTAGAATACCGAGAGTAAGGCTCTCAACCTGGTCCTGCACAGCTGTAAGAGTCTAGGCCACATCGAGGTCGCGAAGAATAACCCTGCCGGCGGCCTCTCTTACTGGGGCAACAGCTGGTACTCTCACGCGAACTACTAGACGAACAGGACCAACATCTGCATGTACACATGAGTTTGATTAGAGTCTTGATAGAACAAAGCACAAGGACATTATAAACGAGAACAGTAAACAACAATATGGTCAGAGATTTTACCAATATCACCCCACTGCTCGCCATCCGGCAGTACCAAATCTGGATCACCCTGGAAGTCCATGCCGGCATATGGATACTCGGAATAGACCATCTCCTGACGATCAAACCACCTGAAGAAGGTATCAGAAAATGAAATCTGAGATTGACCAGCATGCCTAGACATATGTTCAACCCATCTCTGCATGCGTGGTTCAATAGGAGAAGGTAAATCGAGTGCAATGTACTGCGGCTGCATCAGTGGTATCTTCTCCAAGGCAAAGGCGGTCAAAATAGAACCGAACCCAAAGTTCTTCAACTTCCCGTTCTTTATCTTGGTCAACTGTTCTTTCATTACAAGAAGTACTACGTCGCACCAGTTGAACACCTTCGGTTGGAGGCATTCCAAGGCATGCTGCATATAGGATCTGTTGGCTACATGAAGAGACACGCTACCAGCCATCCAGCCAAAAGTAAATAGGATAGTCCTAAGGGACCTATCAGTGACATCACGGATGATGATCTTGCCATCTTTACTCGGCTAAGATCCTTCCCTGCAATACTGACGGACATAATCTCTCACAGAATCGCCTCCTCGGGCCAAACCTGACAAAGAGATGGGGGCACCACGCCTCGACAAGCCAGTCAAGAAATAGATGTCTACTGCAGTCAAGGGGATAGATTTTCCCCTAATCTGGAAAGCCTGGTTGATAGGATCCCAAGAGTCAAGCAAATACTTCAGCAAGTTAATCTGCTGTCTCATGCTAGAGATACGGAAGAACTTCAGCAAGCCACAGTTCCGCAGCGCGTTCACTGTAACAGGATCATGTAGGGCAATCATGTCCTCTTCTTCATGTTCTCGTTCTCGCCATGTAAGGGTCATTTTGCACCAATATCTCTACAAAAAAAACAAGAGAGGAGATTAGATCCTGATTTTGATGAGAAAGAGGGAAAAATTCCATCAAAAACTGTGCAACAACTTTCCTTTCTGCGCCCAACGCACCTGCAGCAGTGTTACAGGTGCGTTGAATGTCAAACTGCCTTCATGAGGACCAACATTCAGTGAAGGTTTGGATGTACCCAGGGTGTGTTGATGGCAGAACGAGCCCATCAAACCCCAGGGGCTCAGAAAAGCAGGGAACAGAGCACAGAATGCAAAAAGGAAACCATGAAATGAAAGAGCTCGGGTTTAGCTCCTACCTGGTCCAGACGGCGCCAAGAATCGTCCACAGAATCTCCCGAAATCAGCTGATGAAAATCGAGGGGGAAAACACCTCCAAAGCTCCAACAAACCAAGTTCAAATGAAATGGTAAAATGAGAGGTAAAAAACACTTTTTAATTACTTTTACGTAGTTCGAAGTAAGGTATTAGCATTTTAATCTCGTTTTCAAAGCAAATATTGATCATTTCTAACTAGTTTGATGAAGCAGTTGAAAAATACAGTACTATCTTTGGAAGGACAAAGCTATCTATGGTAAAAATCAAAACAAGACCACTTAATCGAGTAGTTTTAGCGCATAGTTCAAGCTCGTTAAAAAATAAACATAAGATCGAGCAAATGTTTCCACCCACATTTAAGCTCGTTAAAAAATGAACTATCCTCCGGTAAATAACCATCGTGAATGAAGCATTTTCAGCCATTAAAGCCTTGGTCATGTTTGCACCGTCACCTCCACTTTTCCATTGGCTGATCATTCACCTCCATTTGATTGTTTACCCATTTTGAGGAACAGCTGCGAAGAGTGATTTCACTAGCCATCCTTGTGACGCTGCCGTGATTGGAAAATTCCAAACCTTACCTGGAATCAGCTGCTACCCGTTTTATCACTCGTTCCTCAAAAGACGAGTCTTCTTTAAGCTCTTTCCATCTGACTCGTAAAACATGAAAAGATTGCCGAGTTTTGGCCTTCCAGCTCGTTAAAGCGACAAGAGGTGCTATCCCTCCTCTAGATTTTAATCTTTTTGGACCTGAGGGATTATTGCACAAAAAGATCAAGCGCTTGTTTTGTTTGGCTCGTTAAAACTATCGAAAATTCATCCTTTCTGTATTGTTTTATACTTTTTCGGACTTAAGGGATTAGATGTCGAAAAAGGAACTTTGGAGTTACCTTTACGTACCTTTTTAGACTCTCTAAAAATGAAAAGGACTGAGTTATCTTTGTCGTTAGACTCGTTAAAAAGATTAATAGCGACAAACTTGTCTTTAGACGAGAACGAGTTTCACTATCGCTAGGCTCGTTAAAACATAGCGATGGGTTTTCCCGAAGGGAAAATTATAGAACAAGCATATGTTATCCTCCTCAAGCTTGACAAAAATAAAGAGGTATTGGTCAGAAATGACTGGGGAAAAATTGGGAAGAAAACTCAAAGAAACTTTATTGGTAGTAAGTCGCTCTTGAACATGACACTTCCACTCTGTGCTAGAGTCGGGTTGGGTTGTTTCATTCACCGGTCACATCACCATGGTCACGCCATGCCATCCACATTTGGGGTAAATGCTACTGATCCATCACATAAGTGTCGCCAACATGTTCAAGAGAATTCATCCAGAGAAGTCACCCGTGTCCCATCCACTACCATACATTATACTTCACTCTTTCATGACCGCCACCCCGAACCATATGTCACCAGATCGTTTTCACCTCCATCAAAATCATTTGCTCCATTCTGTGTCATTGATGTGGGATTCATTAAGGCCCTCCTTTGACGGATTGCTTCTTGTAAACATCAGCTCATTATCCAAGAAGTTGATCTAGGAACACCCCTTCAGTACTTTGAAGCTTGTATGCCTCAATGGCAAGTTTCTCACTTCCGGCGACAGGTATACATCAATGACCTTCGACCGAAAGATTTTGTGTGGTGTTCGACGCCAAGTCCTTTATTCATAGCATGTGAATTGTACTGCAATACCTTGAGGGTCATTATCATTATCGGTGATTCCTCTCGCGCTTGTTAACAGTTTACATCATTGACTGGTAATCAAGCGATGTCTTTCCATGTTCGACTTCAAAACATTTCTCACATGGATCGTCTTGTACTTAGAGTGAAGATCGGACAAGATTGAAGACCCCGGATCTAGTTTCATCCATCCGGGCTGCGATATATATTCAGGAAAAATAAAGACATTGAAATGTACAGCATTGCAGCACAGATAATCATCCTACCAAAAGGATGATGACTTCGTCAGAATCATCAGTCTACCATCAGACGATTGTCTGTCCTATGTACATGAAAATGAATTTATAAAGCTGCACATGGGAATGCCCGCCTCAGCTAAGATCATGAAAACAGTATGAAAATAATGTATTGTATTGTATCTTATTACAGGTCTCCTCCCCAGCATTAGAAGAACTTCGGATCCTCCTAATAAAGCATTTCACCCGATAAACGGCCTCATACTTTAGGGGGCAACTGTTATAGACATTTTTGTGCCTTACAGCTATAAGCATGAAATGTCCATAAACCAATGGATCCTAAGTCCCTAAAAGTGTTGTTCCAGCTCCTAAAGAAACAAGGTCAACAAATTACAGCTTCTCTCAGAAGTTCTCCACCAGAAAACTGCTCAAAACTAGTCAAAACAGGATCATTTCAGGTGCTCCACTAGCTAGCTGCGTTGCAAAGCACCCAAATACACTGGCTAGGTGCATTGCAACACACTTGAATGCACTACCAGGGTGCGTTGAGCGGGAAATGACAAGTGGCAGAGTCATTCCACGAGGTGGAGAGACAATGGAAGCTTCCAGAATCTTCTCCAATGACACTTGCCTCACTGAATTCGACCAGTGATGAGTAAGAGGCTCTCAGTCTCCAAGTGGAAGCAAGAACTGACAGAGAGAAGCCACTAATCAATTCATGAGCTGACTCATCCTCTTTGCATACATCTATATATGGATCCCTCACCAAGAGATCCAGAGGCTGGAATTTTGTACATTGCAGAGAATTGTTGTTGGTTTTGTGATAGATATCATAGTATTGGGTGATTTATGCTTTGTTGGAGGTGAAGAAGGGATTCTATGCTGGGAGGTTGATGCTGGATCAGGAATCATCGGTTGTAACTCCTCCTAGATCTTCTTGTTTTATCAATAAAACTATTTGAGTTTCTCCTACATGCTTGTATATCATTGATGTGAGTTATATTTGTATGTTTAGCTTAAATCTGATCCTAAGCTTTTTATGAACATAAATCCATGTCTTTGTGTAGCTTCTTCCTTCTGTGAACTTGCAGGAACTTGGTGACACTGGGCAAGTGAGGGAGCAGATCGTTGGAAGCTGTCAAAGAGAAGAGAGATTGGATCAAAGGACTAGCGCAAGACACAGGTTGGTTCATCTTAATCATCTTCGTTTATAGTTCATAAAGGAGAATAAAAGAGTAGTTTTCCCTGTTTGTTTCTGAGGTCTCTGTCACAACCCAGTGGGATAGGGTCGTTCTGAATAGACACTTTTCCCGAAAACATGGGTCACAGTGCATCACTGAGTGAAAAGAAATTAAATAGAAACCTACTGAGTTTGTTAGGGAATTTGATCAGGGATTTAAGGAATTGTTAGATCAATTGAGTTTCAAAATAGCTCTACAACAACATCGAGAATGTTTTATAGCTATGTTGTTACTACATATAAGATTACCACTAATGCAGCCAAAGATAAAAAGTTAAAATGAAGCTATGGAGATTGCGATAAAGTCGGAAGATTTGCCTATAGGAGATACTAACGCATGTATGAAACAGACTCAGAGTCAACTGGAAAAGCTAACCCTGCAGATACAAGATATCAAGAAAAGAAAAGAAGTTGGAGAGGAAGTATAGTATATAAAGAACATATCGGACGACCATTCTAAAGAACAATAACTTATCATTAGTGATTACATGGTTATTAGGACACGAAATCCCTTAAATGCAAGATCTAGTATATGGTGTGAGACATGTAAAACTAGAGGCTAACATCGCTCAGAAGATTGTTACTTGTTACATAAATATGTGCAGAATCCAAGGAACTTATATTGCAAATTCTCTAAATCATCACGACACGATGAGAATAATTGTCTAGTTTATGAACTAATGGTGGAGCATAGTGCTGACACTTACAGATTGCAAGAAAAAGAATATGGACGTAAAGGAAGTGGACAATGAGGTGGTAGAGGAGGCTACTAAGGAAGAGGTCAAGGTGCTGGAGCTGGTCGAGGAAGTGGACAAATTATTTTTTATAACTGTGGTGAGGAAGGTAATTTTGTGAGAGATTGCCAAAACCCTATACAACATGTAAGTATAGTAAATATTTTGACCATGAAATTGAAGAATGTCATGTACTTATGGAAAATATGCAATAAAAAATGAGTCAAGAGCTGACACAAAATATTCAAATGATGACCCCTAAAAGAAAGAATGATGAACTGCAAATTAGTATTGTTACTAGAAGTGGAGCTGTGACTAGTAGTGATAAAGTAGATGGAAAGAAAGAGTTTGAAACTACACAAGTTAGAAAAATTGTTGAGAAATCTCCTCTTTTTGATATTCATAAGGAAAACTAAATCTCCTCCTTTTGATATTCATAAGGAAAACTAAGTGTTTATGGAAGCAAAGTGAAGCTTTATGGATGTTGGAGCTTCGACCTCTAGTGCATAGCCAAAGCAGAAAATATATGTGACATATCATTAAATTTGACACAGAATCAAGTTTCCACACATAATCGAGCTTCAACACAAGATTGATCTCTGACACACGATCAAGATTCAGAAAATCAAGGAGGTATTTTAAAGTCTTTTCTGCAAACTTGTATGAAATTATTAAGAGATCAAAAGGCTGTAGAAGGGCTTCAATAATTGATAGATTCTTGTGCATCAAAAGAAACACCGCGAGGTGAGATGCATACAGTGAATAATTTTCATCAACAGAAGAGAACTGGAAGAGAAATGAGGCTTAGTGCGCAGATAGGAGAATATGAGATGGATCAAGTTATTATAGATCTAGGATCTAATGCTAATGTTTTGACAAAGCATACATGGGAATTAATGGGTAAGCCGAAGCTATAGTGGTCACCTATTCAGTTAAGGATGGAAAATCAACAATAGATCTTCCCCTTAGGAAGATTACCAGGTATAATAATGAATATTGAAGGAGTGTGCACTACTATTGACTTTGAATTAATAGAGATCGTTGTTGATAGTAACCCTTATCCTTCATTTCTTGGATGTATCTGGGCATTTGATGATATGGCCATAATTAATCTGAAAAAGAGATAGATGATATTTAAAGGAGGCAATATGAGAGCATTTTTTTCCCTTGGATCCATCAGAAGGAGTAAGATATATAGAACCAGTCAAAGAACAGTACTGTGCAACTAATATAGACAATATCTACTAGTTGACAACCAAGGAATGAGATTTTTTTTACCCTACTATCGAGGGAAAGCTGACTTGGAAGCACGATAGTTCTTGTGCATCAAACTCAGAAGAAGAATTCGAGAATTGGAAAAATAGGCTGCATGAAGTATCCACAAGTGCAAGAATTACCAAATTAGTTCGTTGTATGACATCTGAGGTATGTAATCTTCCTTCTTATGATGACTTGGGTGATGTAAATATTTTTCTTGATGAATATGAGGAACAGGTTTCAAAGAATCAAATGTTTTTAGCTTTGGAGGTAGCCCTGAAAGCTACTCCTCCTAGATGGTGGGGTGCACACAAGAAGAATATAGGATATTGGCAAGAATGTTGAAGATTGATGTGGATAAGGTTTGGATAGATAGATAGGTAAATAAAGATAAAATATGATGGTGAAACTAATCCTAGGAAGCATATCCAACTATGCACTACACCATGGAAGGAGATTCCACAACAATAATGGGTACATGGATTTATTCAAACATTAGAGATAATTCCTAAGAATTGGTATTTAGAAATAGAGCTTAGACATGGTACAATAAACTAGGCAGACATGGTTGATGGCCTCATATTAAAATTCATCTTTTAGGATGATTTCCCATACAAAGATTTGGCTCTTCAGACGTTTAAGAAGAATATCTTTGAGAATGCAACTCCACTGACATGGCAGCAACCTGATTGGGTTGTACAAATAGAAAATGCACTAGAATGTTATAACCTTACTACAGAAGAAGAAGAAGATCCTTACAACATCGACATAGCATAATCAAAAGGATATCACAAAGTAAATGGACCTAGGATAGAGATACCAGAGATAACAAAGAAATTAAAGGCACATAAGGTGAACATAGGATCAGAAAATGAACCAAATCTTGCAAATGTAGGATATTATTGGGATGAGGAGATAGACAAGAAAGTTACAAAATGTCTTAATGAATATCAGGGACTACTTCCCACTAAGTTTTTAGAAATGAAATGTATAGTAGGAGATCTAGGAGTCATGAAGATGGCCTTAAACCTGATGCGAATCCAATCAAGAAAAGACCTTTAGATTGAACCCAAAGTACAAGGAGAATGTAAAGATAGAACTTAATAATATGATAGAAACAAGAATTATTGAACCAGTAGAAGCATAAGAATGTGTGAGTCCTATGGTGGTGAAAGAAAAGAAAACTCAAGGAGAATTAGGATTTGTGTTGATTTGAGAAAGATGAATGAAGCATTTTTACATGATCCATTCCCTACCCCTTTTAGAGATGAAGTGTTAGACGATCAAGAAGCTTATTCATTAATAGATGGATTCTCAGGTTATCATCAGATTAGGATTGCTCCTAAAGATCAGCATAAGACTACATTTTCTATGTAAAGGGGCTCATATCAGTATACAATGACGCCTTTTGGATTAAAAAATGCCCTTGCTATATTTTCAAAGGTGGTGGTCACAACTTTTAAAGAATATATCCACAAATTTTTGGAGGTATATTTCGACTACTGGACAATATTTGGGTTATTAAGAAAACATATTGGAAGTTTAAGACTTATGCCTGACACATGTAAACAATATTAGATCTCCTTGAATTTAAAGAAGTGCATATTTTGTGTACCTTCTAGTATACTATTGGGGCATATTGTTTGAGAGAAAGGACTAATGGTGGACCCTTCTAAGATTGCTATCATTGTGAATTTTCCTCCACCTAAGACAGTAAGATAGCTTCAAACTACATTGGGGCATACATGGTATTACAGAAATTTTATTGAGGCTATGCTTAGATTACTATGCCTATGGAGAAATTATTGAAGAAGAATGTAAATTTTCAGTGGAATGAAGAATGTCAGAAGAACCTCGACATATTGAAAGAAAAAATGGTAGTTGCACCTCTACTAGTGTTCCTTGATTGGAATAAGGAATTCCATGTCCATGTGGATACCTCTTGTATAGCTTTGGGAGTAGTACTAGCATAGCTTGGTCAAGGAGAAATTGATCATCATATAGCCTTTGTAAGTAGGAAGTTATCTAAAGCAAAAAAGAATTGCACCACTACAGAAAGGGAAGGATTAGCTATGGTGTATGGTTTGCAAAGACATTATTTTTTGGGATCACAGTTTAAGATGTTTACAAATCATTCTGCATTAAAGTATTTGGTTAACAAGGCTGTCTTAGGAGGAAAAATTTACATATGGTTTTTGTTATTCCAGTAATATGACTTTGAAATCATTGTTAAACCAGGAATACAGAATGCAGGACCTGACCATTTGTTAAGGTTGGAAACATGAGGAGAACTAACGAACATAGAAGATAATCTCCCCGATGTGAAATTATTTGCAATTAGAGTTGCAAATGACCATTTTGTAGATATCATTTAGTTTTTGAACATAGGAATGGTTCCTTCCGAATATACTACACAGCAGAAGAAATAATTAGTGGTAAAGGCATCTCAATTCTCATTGATATCAAGAAACTTATATAACATGGGGTTAGATGATATACTATGAAGGTATGTCTCTGAACATGTTAGATAGATAATTCTAGCATAGGCTCATGAGGGCACAACTCATGGACACTGCGCAGGAAAATCCGCTATGTAAAAGATTTTGAGAGTAGGATTTTGGTGGCCTATACTACATAAAGATGCAAAGGAATATTCCATACCATGTGACATGTGTCAAATATTAGGGAAGCCTTCAAGAAGAGATGAGATTCCATTGGTACCACAAGTTACATTGCAAGCTTTTGATAAATGAGCTATTGTTTTTGTTGGATCTATCAACCCACATGGAAAAAGGACTGGTGTAAGGTACATAATCACAACGAATGACTATTTGACGACATGGGCCAAAGAAAAACTAGTAAGGGACTACAGTGCAGTGACTGTTGCGAAGTTTATTTTTGAGTATATATTTTCTAGATTTGGATATCCAAAGATTTTGATGAGTGACCAAGGTTCCCACTTCTTGAGTCAAACTATTCAAGCATTTAATGAGGAATCCCAAGTCTATCATCAGAAGAGTACCCATTATCACCCTCAGGCCAATGGAATAGTGGAAGAATTTAACAAGATTTTGGAGAATGCACTTACTAAGGAATGCAATGTGAGCAAAGATAACAACGACCTTAGAATCCCAAAAATGTTATGGGCTTATATAATTACATGCAAGAAGTTGACAGGTCAAACACCCTTCATATTAGTTTATGGGAAAGAAGCTATGATGTCCATGAAATACATCGTACCTAGCTTGAGGACTGCAACTTTTATAGATATGGCAAACCTTGATATAATGAAGGAAAGAATGGTGCAGTTGAGTGCTTTGGAGGAAGATATATTCATAGTAGGATTTCATCAGAAAGTACAAAAAGCAAGAGAAAAATCATGGCATGACAAACATATTAAGCAGAAGAAGTTTCAGGTAGGAGAACTTGTTCTCTTCTATGACAGTAAGTTTGTAAAATTTCCAAGAAAATTCAAGATGCATTGGTTAGGCCCATATATTATTAAGCATGTTACTGATGGAGGCACAGTTCAATTAGGAAAGTTAAATGGAGAATTAATTCATGGAAGAGTAAATGGTAGTTGGCTGAAGCTATATAGGGACAACACTGTCCCTACAACCTCGCTATAAGAAAAAAATCAGAAAAGTCTTAGTGCCACCTGTAGTTGAAAGTGGGCACTGGACTATAAACTACAATCTAGAGAGCTTCGACGTAGAAAGTTACTTCGTTACAATATGGATTATGTCAAAGTACAAAGGAGCTACAATGTAAGACGGCCATTCACTACACTATGGAATGTGTCAAAGTTTGCTCGAAAAATATGATTGTTAAACGGGAGAGTTAATATTAAAATACACGAAAAATTGCATTTATGAGGACAAATTAGCAAGATCTAAGGATAGATATGCAATTAACGAACGCAATCTGAATGCTATGTGGACAAAATCTGATCTAATGATGGGGTTCATATTTTAGAATTGTTATAAAAGACCACCTCCAACCTAGATTTGGGTCTTTACTGAATTAAGAGCTTGAGTATTGATAGTAAGAAGAAATTTCAAAGAATTTCCACATGAACGTCCTGCCAACTAAAGAATTTGTGCGTATATTTAGTGAGAGAGGCTTAGGAGTCATGGAAGAAGTGACCACAACAATCGTTGGTATGCCTGCAACATTAGAATAGATGCTCGCAGTAGCATCAACTATAGCAACATCAACACAAAAATAGCGGATATCACCGAGGGAGAAACCGACCAAGGAATAAAGAACCATGAAGAAATAGGATAATAAACTTTCCAAGCCTCAACAAAAACCTGAGCAAGTCAAAGACAACGAAGAAGAAGTGAAGGAGGTACAAATGGAAACAGTTGGTGAATCATTTCCATCGCCCCAACCACCATACATTTTTCCATGGAACCCAAATCAGAAACTAGTCAAAGACTTGAAGGATGAAAAGTTTGTCTCCTTCACAACCCTACTCCCAAAAAAAGTAGCATTTACTAGGGAATTACTTGGTAAGATACCACAGTTGAAGTTCGCAGACTACGACTTCAAAAATAGAAATAAGTACCCGTAGGTCACACCATAATGATATTTGAAACAAGTGCACTACCCATACAATGGAGTGATAAGGCTAGAACTAGAGCAGTGGGAAAATGGGTTGGTGCAGTGGAGATTATTGAATACGTTAAATGTGCCACACACCGGCAGAAGTCAAGGTAACATAGTGTGTGTGCAATAGTTGCTTGTGTTTGTGCACATGGAGGCTTATGGGATGGAAATAAGATCCATATAGACCTAATGTTGATCTGGAGGATCACTAGACTACCATACCAAGGGCAAAACCCCATAGAGGAATTTGTCAGAAAAGATCAGGACCGCACTATAGCATAAAGTATGAGGAAGAAGTTTAGGCTAGAAAAAGGAAAGAGGGCATATGACATCAATTCAATCAGTGACTAGTCAGTTCTCTTCCCAGTGCACATATTGGCTGGGAATATCATGAGGGAGTTTCGGGCAAATGAAGTTCCTACGTCAGTGGTTTCATTAGTCGCGCAATGTGCCAATGCAGTCCAGTATAATTGGGTTGAATACTTGTGCAAGGAATTTCTAGATGATTGTCGCGAAGTCTAGGAGAAAGCTACCACATTCCATTATACATGATTACTTTTGATTATTACAATGTTAGCATGGAGAGAGTCGGAGGATTCATAGTTCTCCCTAGTAGCATCAGATGCCTGTGAAGTTGCACAGTATGCCTCACTATGTTTCACCACCCAACCATCATGAGAAATGGAGAACAGGATGGTCTTCATATTATATCATATGAATTTTCGTATGGTAGTGAACCAACACCCTCGCCTATAACCAAGTCTATATGAGCAGTATAACATTGTTGCAATGTTTAAGATATATTTTCGTAAAGTGTATGTACAAGTGCATAGGGATATAAAGGAGGAATGTCATGCCCTACCATATTTAGTCACAAAAGATGATCTATGAGACCTAGTGCATAAATGGCCTGCATAATGGATGACTGTGTTGGAGGTAGAGGCAAGAGACGATGTGACAAAAGAAGAGGAGAACACTTCATAGCACAATGAAGTGAGTGGAAATGATAAGTATAGGGATCAGGATGGGCATGAATCAGAAGAAAAAGAGCTACATGATAAGGGTCACCAAGATCCTCTAAAAGAGAAGAAAACAGAATTAGAAAAGACAAATACAAACCATGTTGTCACAGAAAAAGGAAGGAAAAGGGCGAAGCTACCTCAAAGAGAAAGAAGAAGTAGAAGGCTGATAAGACAAGGTATGTCATGCCAATGGTCCTTACTGAAGGTGACTTAGATTAAATCAGGGAAAAGATATAGGAAGAAACAACAAAATACTGGAACAATGTAGAAGATTGCTATGACGCTCTTTTTACCAGTGTCGCGGAGCAAATCATAGAATTTAAGATACTAGAACATAAGGATAGACAACCAGCGTAGATAGAGGAAAGGGTTGGAGTAGAAAGGCAGATAGAGCCTATGCTTCTAGCAAGGTTAGCATAGATACCTACAAGAGACCTACAGTTTGACTTTGTCGAACTACAACAATAGGCTAAGGAATGGAAGCATGTCAATATGAACATAGAACCAATACCATTGCCAAGACTACACAAGGTGCACATGGAGATAAATGAAGAGTTGAAGCTACGCAAACAACACACCTCCTAGCTAAATATTCAAGTAGAAAAAGGGCGAATTGCACTTTGGTGGAAGTTCGAGTAGGTGATCGAAGAAAGGGATCAAGTAGCACAATAGCACAAGAGGATAAATGAGGAAGTGGAAGCAACGTGCAAAGAAATTTCGGACCTTGACGTCTAAGAGGAAGAGCTAGTAGAAGACAAGGTCGTGAAGCTTGGCCTTGTAGTTAAGGGGTACAAGGAGAAAACTTGCACATTGTAATCAAAGTACGAAATGTAGATTAGTTATATGTAGATGAAGTTGCAACCAACTACACCACAAGAAGTACACGATCAAAGGGAGACTCACCTAAAGACTGTAATGGCTAGTATATCTGCAGCAGTGGCAAACCGTGGAAAACTCTTGGATGAAAGTTTTCAAATTTAGACTTCATTGCATGAATATCCAAATGTATAGAAACTACAGGAAGAAATGCAACAAAAGGAGAAACAGTTAGAAGAAATTTGGGCATCTATGAAGACCTTACGAATCTTGCAAAATCTTGCAAAGATCAACGAGTTGAAGGCCCTCTAGAAGAGAATTAAGGCACTGAAGAAAGAAGAACATATTTTGACAGAGAGGACTCATCCTTGCTAACACAAAGCCCTCTAACTATTGTAGGAAGTGGATGAGGAGCTTAAAGAGCTTTGACAAAAGGAGATAGCATTCATACAAAAGGTTGCAGAACATGTGATAGAGGCACTGCTGGAGGAGGAAGTGTGTAGCGAGGAAAAGTAGGTAACAGAGACTCTGCAATAGCTCAACCAGGCCTAAAACAACATCGTAGAAAAAATCATAGGCAAAGCAGCTGAGTGACTTGGTATGAGTCACATATGAGTGTTGGGGGTTTGTTAGGCATAGCCCAACTTGGCCTAGATTTTGGTGAAGACACTGCATTTTGTGGAGAGGAGTGTGAAGTAAATAATGCAGTGAAGTGCGAAGTGGACCAGGCACCAGAGTAGTGAAGTGCGAAGTAGACTGCACAACGGAACAATTTTGGATATACCACATAATATAAGGGCTTAGGCATAGGGGAAAGTGCCTTCCTTTTATAATATTGTAAAAGATGAATGGTTTTCAAACCATAGTAGCTTGTATTAGGGGAGTCCATGGTATTTTAATGATGAACCGACAATGTAATAGTATATATAGGGTAAACTAATAAGAAGAAGAATAATCTTTATGGCTTAGATCTATGTTTATTGTTTTATCTTTGTGATATGTTGTTGGGGCAAGAAGGCGAGGCTCTGCAACTAAGTGCATAGAGACCTGATTCTGCAACTGAGTCTGCAGATGACCTGCCGCTTAGTGCCAAGTCAAGAACTGTTTGTTGTACAAGAATTATTATTACAGGCAATAGTTCTTGTGGTTGTAGTCCTACATTGGGATGAACCATGGTAAAAATTGTGTCTTCATGTGTATTTTCTTATTATCTATTATAGCATAACAATTTTATTACAATGAATATTATTACAAGGCAGTGACGATTATGGGTTTATATATGTGTATGTGATTAAATGAACGTGGTGAAGTAATATATGTATGTTAAAGATAAAAGGACATTAAAATACCACATCACATCATCTCTCAAGGCTGCAGAAACTTGGTTTTGCATCCTCCCCTAGTCACTTTAGGTGAGACTGCAATCTGCTTGCAGTTTATTGTTGAAAGGGCCAGTGATTAAGGGTTTTTTTGGAGCATAGTATAAATCAAACCTGGGTCAACCCAACCTAAGCCAAAAACTTCTATTCTCTCCCATAACAAGGCATCCATGCGATTGTGGCCTTTCTTAGGGAGTCCTGTGCCAATGAACTTGGATTTTGTGCCACGTTTTTAGGCGCAGGACTCAGATAACTACCCAGAACTCCATGAAACTTCAAGAAATGATAAATAAAATTGAAAAAATACTGCTAATCCAAATATTTTATCAATGACTTGACTAGACCCCTACTAGCCATGATAGATATTTCTTCAAACATGTCATAAATGCGATCTACATTTCATAACAACATATCTGAACATAGGGGCCTCATACATATTTGAGATTTGTAAATAATCTTTGCTGCTTTATCACTATAGCTGCGTTATCATCTATTAGGTGATAAATTCATTGTTCATTCATTTGTAGATCAAAACATCAAAAGATCCATACATCAACACTACCATAAACCATCCTCATACCCAACATATAACCAAGAGAAATAACATGGATATAATAGCCATGAGAATCACATAATAACAAGTATATTTACCCATCAAATACAAGAGGAAAGAAGCTCTTATTAACATATGCAAAATGCAACTAGGTATGGGACTTCGACGTACCACCTGATCAAAATGGGGCTTCTAAAGGACAAGCCACATTAACCCTCAACCAGTGATTCCACCTCATGGCTGAAAACCACTAACCATCACCAAATTTGTCTCTACCCGAGCTCTCCAAGGCCCCATAGTGTTTCTTCCAACCAGGGCTTCCAATACTAGTAACTCAACCCACAATTGTTGTTGGGCTTTAAGAGATTTTGTCCAACCATGGCTTCCAAGACTAGTAACTCAACCCAAGAGTTTATAAGGCTTCCAAAGTGTTTTTCCAACCAAGGCTTCTAGGAACTAGTAACTCAACCCACAACCAAAGAGACATGAGAACCAACCATAAAACAAAAGGAAATACACCCATAACACCATGGCTATCTAGGAAATAGAAAGGCTAAGAAAACCCACTGTCAATCCATGATATCCTCCATTCCAATGACATATCATGACCAAGAAACCACATTCATGTGTCATGCATGTCAAAAGTAGCAAGTAAATCGTACATGCAACTTGGTACATGTTAGCACTCCTGAGCTTTCCCAAGGCTAAGAAAGGAAGCCAAGGAGGTAACCTTAGACTAGTTTTCAACTTGGCATCTTGCCCTACCAGATCATATAGGCCTCTCTTTGAATCAACCTCACAGCCAATGGAAGTAATTGGAGAATATGAGGATTTTAGGCTAGGTATCATCTTAGTAGGGTTTGATTAGGGTTTGCTGGATAAAGAGCACTAGGTCTTAGAGCTAGGTCAATTAATCCTAAAGGTCAGTTGCAGACATAATATGGGGCACGATAGGTGCAATCAATGACTCAAAATGGTTTGTCATTGTAGTTTGGTGAGGAAGATATAGCAGGAATTAAGTGAGCAAAAGAATGAATTCATTTGTCTAGAAGAAAAACACTTAACTTCTTATCTGAAACAAAAACAGAGCCGTAAACAATGATTTATGTTTCAAATCTTAAAATATAAAGCATAAGGAGAACTATAGATGATTTCTAGAAAGATATAATCATCAAATATATAAGGAAATACAGGGAAAATAGAGCCCCTAACGACAACACAAGAATCCCATAAAAATAGTTGCAATTGTGTGTTATATTTCTGTAATAGTCAAGTACACTAGTTCCAAATCTGAGCTACAAGTATCCAACTCCTCTTTTGACTTCATTTAGTCTACATATAGATCAAAACAAGCATTCCTCCTCTCAGGGGTCAAATCCTACCTTCTAGCAGTTGATTACAAGATTCCTTCCAACCATGCAAAAACTTAGGGATGTTAGAAACCTATTCCATTATTACACTAATTGACTTAGTTTGACTTTGAAAACATTGATTCCAAGGAAATTAACTCTAACCATCACTAGAATATTTAATTACATAATTTAAAATCATCAAAAGACTAATTACATCGACCAAATCTAGCCCTTGATCATGTAAACTTATAAATAGGCTTCTTCCATAGAAGCACAACGAAAATTGCAGAAGCACAATATGTGAGAGTAGAACTGCAGTGAACTTTGGGAAGATGTTTTGAGGACTTTGGTAGATCTCTAAACTTAGATGAAGGTTGGTACAGGTATATTAGGATGTCTTCTATACCTCTCAAGCTCCAAAACTCATCTGCAAGACACCTCAAAACTCATTCTACCACAACTACTCCAAAAGTGGAGCGTGTGCCTCAAAACAGTGGCAAAAGGGTGAAAAATTGATGGCTTTTGACCTATTTCTGCAAATTCATGAGTTGAAAAGAGACACAAAGTGGATTTATAAAATGTACTAGTCAAGAGACATGCACATGGTTACCATTCTTCATTTTGATCCTCTGAGAAAAAGCACAGCGTGCTTACACTACTTTTATGTGCACTTGTATTGCCTGTATGACCAAAAAACCTCAAAAACTGTCAAAATTTGCCCAAAATTCTCTCCTTTTTCATTTTTTTTGTGGCTCAAACAACTAAGGATGCCTCAACTAGTAGATCCAAATTGTCCCTCTCCTTGAGCTTGCTTAGGGTCTTCTTGAGTTTCTTCTTCATATTTTTTACCTTAACCCTAGAAATCATGTTTCTTGCATAATAGTGCCTTTCCATATGCCTCTACATGCTGGTGTCTCTATTTTCCTTTTTCAATAGCTTCTCCAAGTGCACATTTACCTTCTCAAGCCAATATGGCTTGTTCTCTTCAATTTTGGCAGTTATGGTGTTATTTATGTTTTTTAGGGTTTGATGAGGAGAAGGATTTTTTGCTTGCTGCCCCTATTTGACCATGGGTCTAGTTGTAGGCCTCTTTGGCTATACCTATGTGTCTTTATCCTATATCTTCTCCACATCAATGATGGCCTTACCCTTATCTTTCTCTACCATAAAATCTGCCTTGTTGGATGATGGATGATCCCCTTGTGGTTTGCTTTGCAATAATAGGTTTACTTTGAGTTTCCTATTCTCTTGCTGTAGAAGGATACCATAAACTTTCCCTTCGCAAAATCATCTTTGAGCTCCCTGATTTGTGCCTCTTTAACTTTGATTATGTCTTCAACTACTTTGTCTTCATTGTGTTCTACTAGGCCAGCCATGTCTAAATCAAAAGATTCTTGTTATTCACTATGCAATGGTGTATCATCTTCACCTCTACTATAAGTCTTTGAAATTTCTGTTGTAGGTGCCTTTGTCATTGATGGCTTGTTTGATGAGCCAATCTCATGAGGCTTAGATGATGCTAAGGGATTGCTCTGACTGTTTGGCTGAATAGAGGCAAGCATAATAGTAGTTTCCTCCAAGAAGGTCTCCCATGGCATGTTGATCTGTGTGAGCTGGTTGAGAACTATGAATTTGATCAAAGCATGATGAAACAAAATTTCCTCATGGTCTCTCCCTTTAGTTTTCACTTTCTCAGTCATTTTAACCAGGCTTCTGAAGAAGTAATTGGGTAGGTTTAGTGGTTTGATGGAAGTGAAGTGCATCAACAATCTTATGTGATACTGATACAACTTACTAAACCTGCCTTCAGAAGTAAAATATTTCATAGTCATCTTCATCAAAGGATTATATTTATCCAATATTTTCTTGGAACGAAAAATATGACAGGGAGCCTCCTTATACTTTTGTTTCAGGAACACTTTATAATTTTCTATGTCCAAATCCATCCTCTTAAACCAAATTTCTCCTTGGTTAGGGATTCTAGTGGCTGAAGCTATGAATTTTGCTGATAGCAAGAAGTTTGTCCCTGCTATGGTGGTCTTCTTCCTATTGAAGTTTGTGGCAAATAGACTAGTCATCTTACATTGATAGCCCACGTCTTCTACTTTCTTAGAAAACCCTAGGTAGCCTTCTTGATCAAATGACCTCTTGATGAACTGTGAAGCATTGGTCTCTTACATATGTGTTGGCTCATATCTTGAGACTAGTCCCCCATTTTTGTATTTCTTCTTTTCATTGGCCACGTTGTTGGTTTTTCTTGACTGAAAACCCTAGTTTCGTAGGGGAAAGGGTAGCAATTTAGGGTTGCAAAATAGGGAAAACTGAGCAGCTAGTTTAGGGAGGGAAATGGAGGGGATAGTACTTAGGGAATATTCTAGGGAAAATTTAGGGGGTAGGGGTGGATGTTAGGGACACTAGGGTAGTAAAATTTCTTAAAATGAGACAGGGAAGGAAGGGAAAAAGTGGAAAACATAGGGAAAACCCAGAAACGCAGCAAAAATGTAGTGTGGGCTTGGGTTTTTGGGGAAGAGTTGTGAGATAGGGAAAATAGGTATGGGAAATTGTTGGGGAGGCTCTATAAAGTGTATACAAGTGTTTTTAGGCTGAAAATATAGGAATTTTCTCCCTGGAAGAAAGAAAAAACCATGAAATCTTAAAAGCATAACATAAAACCCTATGAGAGGGAGCTCATCATTTTTTGAAGGATATCACTACAGGAGAGGGCTGATGAATGATTCACTTATTTGTTTAGGAGTCTTGAAAACTTCTTGAATGAGAAATAACTTGTCTCTTTCTCTCTTTGATTTTCAAACTCAAAAACACAATGAAAGTCTAGAAGCGCAACATGTAGGTAGGAGAAATGAAATGATTTGATGGGTTGTAGATCAATGCTCTAATAGCTGATATGAGGCATAATGGTGGATAAGGACTCTTGGAGGATGAAATGAAGTTGTTGAATTCTAGTATGGTCTTTTAATACCTTGAAACTTGAATTTTTTCTTTGGAGGTGGTGTGACATCACATGTACTTTTGAGAAATGACATGATGAGGTGATTGTACTGCAACATGATTTCTTCACAAGGAAATGGTATGTTGATTGTTTTTGACCCTAAGTTGTTAACTCTCATGATGGTGACCAAAATGATGAACATGACTCTCTTTTTGCTTATGATGACTGACATAATGATAACAATCAAAGGTGAATCCTAGACCATGACCTATATGATGATACATTAACTCTTTTGATGACCCAGGACACCTAAATGATTACATGCCCATGATGAGTGATGATGACCTTGAGCAAGTGGAGGGATTAGCAATGATATAGACAGAAACCAATGACCATTTGATAACCAATAGGTATCAAATGTTATTTGAAAATATAACAATTTGACCTAATGACCCTATCAATCACATGGAAAGAGTACATTTGATCACTGGAACTAATGGAAACTAACATTTGCTCCAATTGAGGATGGCAACTCCTTTAGTAGGTGTCAAGAACAATGTAGAATAGGTAGCCTCATCCATTGGGAAATGGAGTCAAAATAAAACACTTGACACTCAAATGACTGACTAACTAAACTTAGAAAAACAAAAATTGACTTCACATGACTTACATATGGTAGTAGATTATCAGGATCTTAGGGCCTTAATCCATAGCTTCAAATCCTAATGATAACCACCCACCTACTAAAGATATATATACAATTATGTGATATGATCCCTCTAGTGTAACCAATCCAGAAAATGGCTACTTATTTGAATCACGCTCACAATTTACTTGAGTAGGCAGAAAAAACAAAAGATAGGCTACTGAAAGTGTCCATTTGAACATGTACTCATGATCCATAAATACATGAAGAGTCATATTCCCATATGGCTACAACAAATTGGGAATAGGGTCTTAAAAAAATGTGCACTAAGGTTTAGCTCATCCAACAGATTGTAATTATTATCTAGGTGGTCTTTATACCATGAATATAAACCTTCACTTTCATCCTTACTCTCGCGCAATTCTAACTTGTAATTGTCCTGATATGATTGCAAATTTTTAGATGAGCTTTGCAATGAGACTCCTGTTGAACAAGACAATGAAGATCGATGCCAAACTAAATATTTATCAATCATATCTTCAAACTCATAGCTAACTAAAGGATGAGAATTTTGAATACAAACATCATCCATATAATTTCCTACTAGATCATTGCAAATATGAGAAAGATTTTGTAACCTGTTGTGGATCAGTTTTGATGAAACTGAATGATCTTGTATAAACTCTTCATGTTCCACACTTTCAGCTACATTTTCAAATTGAACGTTGCTTGGTAACTGTGATTATGGACTGAAAAAGGGATCTAAATCACAAACAACATTCTCAACAAATTTAGGAGAAGGTTTCCAACTATTGTCAACTTGCTTAGTTGCTTCCTTGGCAACCTTGTAGTTTTCTCTTACTTTTTCAAATGAGGAGAAACAAAAGAGTAAGGAGTCTTGATCAAGATGTCCATTATCTTCTTCTTGCTGAATATCAAAATTGAAATAATGTTGATTTCTAATCTTGGGAAAGTTTTCTGTCAAAAATTGAAATGAAGCGAAACATAAGGGAAAATACCTTTCACTTGCTTTAAATTTTTTTTCATTTTCTTCATTGCTATCATGATTGATATGCATAGGTTGATTGTTATATTTGAGTTGTTGTAACTAAACTTCCTCTTCCCAAAAGCATGTCGCTAATTTCTTTGAAAAGTCAACGGCGAGTTCGACAACATAATTATCATCATATTGATCATACTTGGGTAAATCATCAATATAAGTAATGTCATAAAGCATACACATTGGATAAACTGATTTCTTCTCCACAGGCTAAGTTTGCATTTCATCTTCGCACATGGCTTGGAGTGAATAACCTTTCCTTCTTTTGCAATAAGTGGTACATGGTGTTTTTGAACAATAAGTTCTTCTCTTATGATGATCTTTTGCATCATTTCTTACATTGTGCTTACCAAAATGTAAAGTTTCACTTCTGAAGATGTCCAATGCTTCTTCTCTATTATCTCCCTCTCTTCTACCTTCAACTTTGACCTTTTGACGAGTAGGTTAGCTTCCACATCTATTTCACTATCCTACATTTCATTGGGTGTTGTAGTGTTCCTTTCTCTCAATTTAAATGCCATTTGCGGATCAAAGGCATCCGGGTAGTGTAAGAAAGCTAAACCAGGAGGTGGTTTTATATTAGTAGGCATTTAATAGTACACATGAATGAACCTGGTGGAAAAGTGTTGCACTGTTTCTCCTGGATGTATTTTCAAACGATTATATTCTTCTAAAACCATAAAAGGATTCCTCTTGATCACCCATTTATCAAGGAAGACTTTCAAAAAATGATGGAAATAAAAAATTCTTGTAGTTGGAAAGTTTTTGAACCATTTCTTAGCTTCACCTTGCAAAGATGAAGAAAAAATCCTGATACTGACATCATCTTCTTCAACCTCAAAAAGGTCGAGAAATTTTTCAAAACTTTGAGTGAGTTTTTCAGCAGTGATGTTACCATATTCTCTGTCAAACCTGGGATGATATTTATAATAAATTTCAAGAAAATCATGGAGAATAGGATGTAAGATGAGAGGCTTGTATCTATCTAGAATTTTAAAAGGTATAGGAGTATGTATAGAATATGTAAGATTAGTCTTGATCTCTTAAGGCTCATCAAGTTGAATATGATGAACATAAGTTTCAGAAGAAAGGTCTTGACCAAGATCAAAAGTGTAAGGAGAATTTGGATTCACAATCTTCAAATGAATGTAATCAAATGTAGGTCTGTGATCTTTTCTCAAATACAACATACTTTGGAAATCCTTCTTGAAATTCTCATGAAAAGAGAAGAAATAATTTATGACAAAGAACATGAAGTATTAAATGAAAGTCCAAGTTGAATACATGATATTTCATATTGTCTTTTCATATTTCTGTTGGTAAGGTTCATCCTCGAATGAAGTCTTTAAATTACATTTGAAACTAATTTGGAGTCGCCAAGTGAATGATTTCAGCCTTCCTATGTTTGATCACTGTCCACCATTAGAAATCAGATCTGATACTTTTCATTCACACCCACAGAAAATGTGACCTTTCGTTTCCTTGGAATAGCACCAAAATGTTATCACTTCTAAGTTTTCCCAAGATTGAGAAAGGAAGCCAAGGACGTAACCTCAGACCACCTTTCGACTTGGTAGCTAGCCTTACCAATTAAGAGAGGGATCTCTCTAAATCAACCTCACAGCCAATGGAAGTGACTAGAGAATATGAATATTTTAGGCTAGGTATAAACTTTGTAGTCTTTGATTAGGGTTTGCTAGATAAAGAGAACTAGGTCTCAGAACTAGGTCAAGTAATCCTAAAGGTCAGTCGAAGACATAAGATGGGGAAAGGTAGGTGCAATCAGTGACTCAAAATAGTTTTTCATTGTATTGTGGTGAGGACGATATAGTAGGAATTAAGTGAGTGAAGGCATGAATTAACTTATCTAGAAGAAAAACACTTAAATGCTTATCTTAAATGAAAACAAAGCGGTAAAAAAATGACATATGTTTCAACTCTTAAAATATAAAGCATACAGATAAATATAGGTGGTTGATAAAAATATCTAATCATCAAATATATAAGGAAATACAATAAAAACAGATCCCCTAACCACAACACAAGAATCCCATAAAAATAGTTGCAACTCTTTGTTATATTTCTGCAATAGTCAAGTACACTAGTTTCAAGACTGAGATACAAGTATGCAACCCCTCTTTTCACTTCATTTAGTCTACATATAGATGGAAACAATCATTCTCCCTCTCAAGGGTCAAATCCTACCTTCTAGGAACTAATTACAAGATTCTCTCCAACCATGCAAAAACATAGGGAGGTTAGAATCCAATTTCCTTTTTACACTAACTGACTTAGTTTGACTTTGAAAGAGTTGATTACAATGAAATTAACTCTAACCATCACTAGAATATTTAATTACATCATGTAATATAATTAAAAGACTATTTTCATCGACCAAAGATGACTCTTGACCATGAAAACTCAGAAACAGTCTTCTTCCATAGAAGTGTAGCATGTGACAAAAAGGGCGCAATGAACTTTGGGAAGATGTTTTAAGGAATTTGGTGGATCTCTGAGCTTAGCTGAAGGTTGGTACAGGTAGCTTAGGTTGTCTACTATACCTCTAAAGCTTAAAAATACAAAAATATCATCTCCAAGACACCTTAAAACTCATTCTACCACAACTACTCCAGAAACGCATTGTGTACCTCAGAACAGTGGCAAAAGAGTGAAAAATTGATGGTTTTTCACCTTTTTCTGCAAATTCATGAGTTGAAAAGACAAAAAAAGTGGATTTCTAAAATGTACTATTCAAGAGACACCTGGAAATGGTTATCATCCTTCATTTGGAGCCTATGAGAAGAAGCGCATCGTGCTCACCCTACGTTTCTGTGCATTAGTATTGCTTGTATGACCAAAAAAACTCAAAATTTGTCAAAATTTTCCCCAAATTCTCTCCTTTTGCATTTTCTTGTCATGGATCACACAACTAAGGATGCCTAAGCTAGTGTATCCATATTCTCCCTCTTCTTGAGCTTTCTTAGTGTCTTCTTGTATTTCTTCTTCATACTTTTGACCTTAACTATAGAAATCATGTTTCTTGCATAATAGTGCCTTGCCATATGCCTATGATGGCGGTGTCCCTCTTTTCTTTTTTAGAAAGCTCATCCAAGTGCATATTTACCTTCTCAAGCCAATATTCCTTGTTCTCTTCAATTTCAATAACTATAGTGTTATTTATGTTTTTCAGGGTTTGAGGAGGAGAAGGATTTTCTGCTTGTTGTCTCTGTTTGACAATGGCTCTAGTTGTAGGCCTCCTAGGATTTACCTATGTGTCTTTATCCTCTATCTTCTCCACATCAGTGATGGCATTACCCATATCTTTATCTACCGGAAAATCAGCCATGCTAGATGATGGATGATCCCCTTGTGGTTTCCTTGGCAAGATCATCTTTCAGCTCCTTGATCTGTGCCTCTTTCTCTTTGATTATGTCTTTAGCTGCTTCATCTTCATTGTGTTCTATGAGGTAGACAATGTCTAAATTAAGAGATTCTTGTTCCTCACTTTGTAATGGTGTATCATATTTACCGTTGCTATAAGTCTTTGAAATTTTTGTTCTAGGCATCTTTGTCACTGATGTCTTATTTGATGAGCCAACCTCCTATGGCTTAGATGATTCTAAGGGAGTGCCTTGACTATTTCATTGACTAGAGGAAAGAAAAAGGGAAACTTCCTCCAAGAGGGTCTCCCATGGAATGTTGATATGTGTGAGCTAGTGGAGAACTATGACTTTGATCAAAGCGTGATGAAACAAGCTTGCCTGATGGTCTGTCCCTTTAGTTTTCACTTTTTGAGTCATTTTAACTAGGCTTCTGAACAAGTAATTGGGTAGGTTTAGTGGTTTGATGGAAGTGAAGTGAATCAACAATCTTATGTGATACTGATACATCCTACTAAACCTGCCTTCACAAGTGGAATATTTCATAATCATCTTCATCAAAGGAATATATTTATCCAATAATTTCCTGCAAGGGGAAAAATGAGAGGGAGCCTCCTTATACTATGGTTTTAGGAAAACTTTATAATTTTCTATGTCCAAATCCGTCCCCTTAAACCAGATTTCTCCTTGGTTAGGGATTCCAGTGGCTGAAGCTATGACTTCTGTTGATACCAAAAATTCCATCCCTGCTATGGTGGTCTTATTCCTCTTGAAATTTGTGGAAAATAGACTAGTTAGCTTATAATGGTAGCCCACCTCTTATACTTTCTAACAAAACCGTAAGTAGCCTACTTGTTCAAATGACCTCTTGATAAAATGTGAAGCATTGATCTCTTATGTATGAGTTGGCTCATATCTTGAGACCTGTCACCCCTTGTTTTATTTCTTCTTTTCACTGGCCATGCCGTTGTCTTTTCTTGACTAAAAACTCTAGTTTGATAGGGGAAAGGTTATGGCTTTAGGGTTGCAAAATAGGAAAAACGGAGCAACTTGTTTAGGGAGGGAAATGGAGGGAATAGGAGTTAGGGAAAATTGTAGGGAAAATTTACGGGATAGGGGTAGCTGTTAGGGACACAAGGGTAGTGAAATTTCTTACAATGGTAGAGGGAAGGAAGGGAAAAAACGGAAGATTGAGAGAATACCCAGAAACACAACAAAAACGCAGCGTGGGCTTGGGTTTTAGGGGGAAAATGATGAGGGAAAATAGGTATGAGAAATGGTTGGGGAGGGTCTATCAAGTGTATACAAGGGCATTTAGGCATAACACATAGGGATTTTATCCTTGGAAAAAAGAAAAAACCATGAGATCTTAAAAATGCATTATAAAACCCTAAGAGAGGGATTTTTTCAATTTTTGAAGGATTTCACCTACTTGTTTATGAGTGTTGAAAACTTCTTGAATGAGAAATAAGTTGTTTCTTTCTTTCTTTTACTTTCAAACTAAAAAACAAAGTGAATGCAGTGAGATGATGGGCAAGGTGTTTTGATGATGAAGATTGATGCTTTTATGGTTGAGATGAGGCACAATGGTGGAGAAAATCTATTGGAGGATGAAATGAAGTTGTTGAATAGTTGGATGGTATTTTAATAGCTTGAAACTCAATTTTTGGCTTTGGTGGTGGTGTGACATCACATTTAATTTCGAGAAATGAAATGATGAGGTGATTGTATTGCAGCATAATTTCTTCACAAGGAAATGGTACCGTGATTATATTTGTCCTTAAGTTGCTAACTCCCATGATGGTGACCCAAAAGATGAATATGACTCTCTTTTTGATTTTGATGATTGATATAATGATGACAATCAAAGATGAATCCTATACCATGACCTATATGATGATACATTAACTCTTTTGATGACCTAGGACACCTAAATGATCACATGACCATGATGAGTGATGACGACCTTGATCAAGTGGAGGGAGTAGCAATGACCTAGATAGAAACAAATGTCCATTTGACAACCAAGAGGTATCAAAATTTATTTGAAAATATAACAGTTTGACCTAATGACCCTATTAATCACATGGAAAGTGTACATTTGATTACTGGAACTAATGGAAACTAATAGTACATACAAGAAAAACTCGTTGTAGTTGTTGATCCCAATGTCCTCTTGCGCTTTCCTACTCTTCCTTTTCCTTCTTGTTCCAAACCCCAAGTTTGCCACAATCCTCTAAGAGTGCTCCAAGAAACTCTAAGTGCCCAAGAGTCTGTGTGAGAGAGTATATAAAATTAGAGTTCTAAAACTAAACTAACAAAAGGGTACAAACTGATCCTCAAAATCCTTTTAATTAATGAGTCCTCTATTTCTTCCATTTTCCATTATTTTCCTTCATTTTCCTTCTCACATGCAACCTGTGACCTTTCACCTTACTTTTCCTTTCCAAAGTGTTTTACATTGCCTTTGGCAATTTCCATAGTCATTAATTAATCACAAGTGATCCCCATCACTGTGTTTTTTCCCAACATTCAGCTTGGAATACGTCTCCCATGAAGTTGGTTAACATTTTTACTTTATTAACTTTATTATATGGATTTTTGACCAGGGTTGTTACATAACCCTCCCCCTTAGGGGAACACCAGCCTCAGTTGTCAATGACACCTACAACACTAGTAGGAAATGAGCAATTAGTGACTAGGTGACTAAAAAAGTTAGTCACCACAACTTTTCCAAGTGAAATACTACAAAAAATAACCAATCTTAAGTGACCGAACTAAAAACGAGTAACATAAATCACTAATTTAGTCACGGGTTAAAATATGTCACTAGCTAATAAATAATACAACTAAAAATGACTAACATGAATGACTAATTTAGTCTAAGAACAAAAATACAACTACCTAACAAGTACTACAATAATATGAATTGGTTTTTTATGTTAGTCATCTTAATTGTGTCAAGCAATCTAACCTTACAAGTGATAGGGGATTGAAAGGTTGTTAAAGATTGGTTGAAATGTTATCCTTCCTTAAACACTACTTCATCCTCACATGGTGTATAGGTAAGACAACTTTGCACTATGTATCTCTAATAATTTGTAATTTAATTTTTTTTTTTTAAATAATTTTATTTATTTATTTATTTTTATGTATTTTTTAAAAATCTATTCATTGAATCTAACTAGATCTAGTTCTAATTTGAAATTAATTTAAAGGGAAATTTTAATTTTTAAGACTATAATATCAAATAAAAACTACTTTAATTTCATATTAATCGGCCTACATCCATCTTAACCTCGGATCTATCAAGTGTTGAGGGGGGTCCAATCTCTCAAGGTGCAAACTTTTTTTCTGGTGCAAAACTTGAGGAAATGTTTTCACCTTGAGATATTGGATCCCTCTCAACACTTGATAGTTATAGGGCTAATATGGATCTAGGTTTGTTATATAATACTATATAATATCTATATTTTTATTTGTGTCTCTTTGTTATTCCCTCTCTCTATATCACCCCCCAAACATACACACTCTCTCTCCCCCTCTTCCCCTTCTTTGTCTATCTCTCTCTTCGTCTTCTCTTCCTTTCTATATATATCCCTCTCTATATTCCCTCCTTCTCTCCTCTCACCCTCGCTCTCTCTCCATGACTCCCTTGTCACCCCCTCTCTCTCCAGCTTTCTCCCTCTAATTTTTTCTTGTTCCCTTCCTCTCCTACCCCCTTCAATTCGATCCTCTCTCTCGTCATCTCTATCTTCCATCCTCTCTATCTCTTATCTCCTACTTCCCTCTATCTCTCCCCCCCCAAATCACTCTCCCTCTCTCTCTCCCTCTTCTGTCCAACTCTATCACTATCTCCCCCCTTCCCTATCCTTCTCCATCTCTATGTCTCCATCTCTCTCCCTTCCCCTTCTCTCCCTATCTCTATCCTCTCCTCTTCTTTCTCTTACCTCCTCTCCTCTCTCCCTCACTTTAAATCCATCTCTCCCTTCTCACTCCTCTCTCTCTCCACCTCTATCTCTCTATGTCTTTGTTATTTCATCCCTCTCTCTCCCACTCCAACTCCATCTATCTCTCTCTCTCTCTCCTCTCTCTTCCTTCCTCTCGCTCCCTCTCTCCCACCTCATTCTCTCTCCCCCCATCACTCTCTCTTTCTCTCTCTCTCTATCCTCCAAATTTTTCACCGTCTCCCTCCCTCTCTTCACACCCTTCCCAACTCTCTCTTAAATTTGATCACATTGTATTTGTTTAAGAAATTATCTAAATTATAAAAACTTAATTGGTTTTCAAATATTAAATCTATATTTTGGATCAATCATGTCAAAGAAAATAAAATAATAAAAAACTTTAAAAAATCATGTGCTATATTTAATCTATTTTAATTAGTCATTTTTCTTGCTTTCATCCCTTGGATCCTTAGCTATGATGGACCAATGTTATCTATATATATATATATATATATATATATATATATATATATATATATATAACCAGAATAGATCCATCTTAGCTTAATTTTATTAAAACCTTAATTTAATTTCTATGGGAATATTTTTAGTAGTCGTGAGTATAGAGGGTTTAGATATATTTCAAATTGTAACATTTTCCCTTTTAGATTCAATTAAAAAGTTGTAAAATTAAATTAAATATGTTATGGTTTTTTTGGTATTGTTATAACATATTTTGATTGTGAGATAATTTATGTTTTTTGGACATGTGGTATTGATAATCCATGGTATTGACCCATAGTATTGTAACAAAGGCTATTAATAATATCTACTGTAATGTCGGGGTGAATATCCATGGTTACGAATCTTGTCATATTGTTGTAAAATATTTTAGTTGCGAAATAAGTTATAGTTTTTGGACTTGTAGTATTGATAAGCCATTGTATTGGCCCATGGTATTGGTTGTAAAATATTAAACCTATATTTTGGATCAATCATGTCAAAGAAAACAAAATAATGAAAAACTTTAAAACGTCATGCACTATATTTAATATATTATAATTAGTTAATTTCTTTGCTCTCATTCCTTGGATCCTTAGCTAAGATGAATCTATGTCGATTCTATATATATATATATATATATATATATATATATATATATATATATATATATATATATATATATATATATATATATATATATATATATATATATATATATATATTAAAGAACTAGCATAGATCCATCTTAGCTTAATTTTATTAAAACCTTAATTTAATTTCTATGGAAATATTTTTAGTAGTCGTGAGGATAGAGGGTTTAGATATATACCAAATGTAACATTTTCCCTTTTAGATTCAATTAAAAAAATGTTGTAAAATTAAATTAAAATAAAATATTTTTACTATGAAATAAGATATGGCTTTTTGACATGTGGTATTGATAAGCCGTGGTATTGGCCCATGGTATTGTAACAAAGAGGATTTACAAGTTAATATACATGGTAAAGTGAGGATGAATATCCGTAATTAGCAATCTTGTCATATTGTTATAAAATATTTGATTGTGAAATAATTTATTTTTTTGGGCATGTGGTATTGATAATCCATGGTATTGACCCATGGTATTGTAACAAAGGCCTTTTTTTACAAGTTAATAATATCTACTATAATGTGGGGCAAATATCTACAGTTAAGAATCTTGTCATATTGTTCTAAAATATTTTGGTTGTGAAATAAGTTATGTTTCTATACTTGTACTATTGATAAGCCATGGTATTGGCCCATGGTAACAAAGCCTATTCACAAGTTAATAACAAAATCAAAATATAACAAATTAAATTTTATTATTTTTATTAATTTAACTTTTTATTATTAATTGAGGTCATATTTGAATGTTTACACTCATCCCAATATCATTTTTAACTTGTTCTTCCTCTTTTAAGAATCTTGTCATATTGTTGTAAAATATTTTGGTTGTGAAATAAGTTATGTTCCTAGACTTGTAGTATTGATAAGCCACGGTATTGGCCCATGGTAACAAAGCCTATTCACAAGTTAATAACAAAATCAAAATATAACAAATTAAATTTTATTATTTTTATTAATTTAACTTTTTATTATTAATTGAGGTCATATTTAAATGTTTACACTCATCCCAATATCATTTTTAACTTCTTCCTCTTTTTAATTTAGCGTATTAGGAAAATAACAAATTCTTATTAAAAATAAATCATTTAACCCAATTTCAATTTATATATTTTATTTTATATTATAAATATTTCTTTTCTTTTTTCTATTATAAATATTTCATCTCTTTTTCATTTCCAGTTTAGCACTGGGTTCAAATAAAATATTCACAGATTACAACATCACATTATAGCACTGTATTTTTCTTTGACCTATCTATATCTGAGTGGAAATTCGAGAAGAAGGAAGACCATCAACGTGATCTATGGATTTCATGGGATTTGAACCCCAGATGGAGTTTGCATGGGAAGCACCTTAAGAGAGCATCAACGATGCATGGATATTTTGGTAATTTGTACAAGGGTATGAATTCTAACTTTGTTCTTCATTTTTACTAAAGAGGGTTTTTGTTTGTATAAGTAAATAATTTCAAGGGTTTATATGGTCAAAGCATAAATTTTATCTAGAGTTGAGGGTTTAATGATTATGATAAGGCAAGGACATTGGACATGGATATTTTGGTAATTTGTACATGGGTATGAATTTGGACTCTGTTCTTTTTTTTTACTAAAGAGGATTTTTGTTCTTATGGGTAAATAATTTCGAGGCGTTATATGATCAAAGCATAAATTTTATCTAGAGTTGATGGTTGAATGATGATGATATTTTGGTAATTTGTACATGGGTATGAATTTGGACTTTCTTCTTCTTTTTTGCTAAAAAGGATTTTTGTTCTTATGGGTAAATAATTTTGAGGGTTTATATGATGAAATCATAAATTTTATCTAGAGTTTAGAGTTTAATTACTATGATAATGAACATCTTGATTGTCACCAACAATTCATCAAAAGACAATGCACAAGTAAGCATTTTTCATGTCGTTATTGTACAATGGGTTTAATGTTTATGATAGACAATGCAGAAGTAAGCATTTTGAGTGTCCTTATTGTACAAAGGGTTTAATTATTATGATAATGTAGATCTTGGTTATGGCCAACAATTCATCAAAAGACAATGAACAAGTAAGCATTTTGCATGTCCTTATTTTACAGATGAGTTCTCTCCTCCCTAACTTTTCTAGGGTTAGAATGCATGAAATTTTATTTTTTCTTTTCACCTTTTTTTTAGTGGTTGATTATTTGTTCAATGGACTCTACCATGCCTAAACTAAAATGGCTCAAGTGTTGCAAGAAAAATTTATGGTAGGATGCAAATGCTAGATCTTCCTTAAACTTTGTTATATGAAATTAATATTTCTTGTAATCATGAACATAAAATATTTTCGGTTTCATCCTTAGATTCTGATCTCAATGGCTACAGTTATAAACCATGTTAATATATTTTAAGTAGAATATACTTAGATCCATTAAACCTTACAACTCTCCAAATAATAGGTTAATTTTAACTAAAAAGAAGGAACCTGAATGACTTTTGCAATTTAGATTCAATTCTTACAAACAATGCTTAAAAACGGAAGAACTTAATGGTCTAATAAATTTTACCCAAGCATCAATTTCGAAGACCTTTGGTATTTTTCTAAACCTAAACAAAGAGAGTAGAAGAAGAAGAGGAGCGTGGATGAGGTGGACCCTGGCCTGCTTAATACTTTTCAAAAGTTGGGCATGCCCTTGACTAGAAGAAGAGATTGACCAACATTGTTGTAGATGTTGTTTTTGACAGTGCTTTCATTGCTACCATGCATAGGTAGACTCTATTGGTAGTTTAGGTTATCTTTTGTTCGTTATAAGATGTAATTCAGGAGTATCTTTATCTAGTTAGGAAGTAGCTTGGCAGGGTTGTTGCTCCTACTGATAACTATTATGCTGCAATGTATTTTTATTATATTAGTGATATCTCCTTCTATTAAATCTCCAAGCACACTTTGTCACCCATGGAAATATCCACTTATTTCAGGATGAATGAGATGGAGACCAGGAATTTTGAGAGGACTCTTATTTTTGTAGACAAGAGGAGTTTTGTGAGGTGAGAGGAGTTATGTGACATATATTGAAGGATGAAATATACCATTTTATGACACCAATCATCTCCATGCCACAATAGTGGATCTCTATTGCATCGAGGGAGAAATGATAAAGTATTCCACTGTAAAGAATTGGTATGTTGGGGATGAGGAATGAAAATGTCAGATTTATAATTTTATTATAGAAAGAGGTTTTTGTGATGGAGACAAATCAATGATTTCATGGACCTATGTAGAGACTGGTTCAACAATCACTTGGAAATACTCAAGCATTGTTTTGAAAAGAGATGTTGCAATTGGAAATTTCTATTGTGTTGCCCTAAAAAATAACTATCAATAGGGGAGGAAAAAGATGATCCATATAGGGAAGAATTGCAGGAGTAGGATTGTTTCTAAAATTATATCTGTAGGCAAGTCAAGGGAGTACTACAAAGGATTAGTGCAGGTGCAAGCAAATTATCATAATGCAAGGAATGTTTCACAGTGTTTTGTTGCTAATCAGTGACTAGGAAGCTGCAAATACTTATCATTACATTTAGGTACAATTGAGTTGCATTCTAAAGTCTCTAATTTCATTTATTGATAGTCCTTCTTGTGTCCTTGTCTCTCTTAATTTCATTTTGGTAGGATTGCAATGGGTTAAAAATCAATCATATCATTGGGTCAAATAGACACCCACATGTCACTACATGTCATTGTGCATACTCTTTGTTTTTGATACAATTAGAAGAGAGCAATATGATGTTTGCTCACCCAAAAAATCGTAGCATGCATGATGAATCCCCTTCCAATTCCATTTTCTATGGTGACATTTTATTTGCTTTGTTTATATAGGTCATCTAGCCACATAGTGGCCACTATCGAATGTTGAGGCATATGTAATATAAATATTTTATAGTCTACTTTATTTTATATTCAAGTATTCATCTTCGTTCATGTCTTATACTCTTCATTGTATCTTCTCTCATTTTCAAGAGAGGAACTCAATATTGATGGTAAGAAGAAACAATTGAAGAAAGAGGAGAATAATAACACTCGAGTGACAAATGCAAAATGAGAGAGAGAAGAGAATTTGTCTAGTGATACCCTTAGAGCCTATCTAGCATAAGACACACTCGTAGACACTGATGGTCAAGCCTTCCGAGTTGGTGAATTCACTTGCAATGCTTTGGCAACACCTCGATAATGATTTGAAATGATTAAACAATATTGCATGTGTAAATTGTAGTCCAACCCATATTATGTTGGAAACTCATATTGTACTACTTGATATTTTATATAATAAAATTTATATGGTTGAAATTATTTTTATTTGCACTTGATATTATTTAGTGTTGTAATTAACATTTATAACTTTGCATTATCATATTAGATAAACGTGCACATTGTATGACATTTTCTTAAAATTTAGTCACAAAATCCTACTAATTAATTTGTGGTGATTGATAATAAACACATGAAATCAATCTAAAACTACTAAATTAGTAGCTTATATTAATTAATGATGAACACGAATAATATGAATATATGACTAAATTAATCATTTATAATGATTATGAATGAAATTAAGTGAAATGAATAGAAACTACTAAATCAGTGTTTTATATAATGAATATGAAAATACTAAAAAAAAGATAAGTGACCACTGCAAATGATAAACTTTTTATTATTAAATGATGACTAAATTCTACATATATACTACTATTAGTAGCTAATTTACAACATCTTGTAACATGACTTAAATTTAGTCATATTTCTTTGGTAATTAATTGGTTTTAAATTATGACTAAAATTTGCATATATATGAATATTAGTAGCTGGTTTATAGTATCTTATAAGACGGTCAACGTTTTGGTCATTAATTAGTTTTGTTGAGGATTCATATAGTAATATATTTTGTTAGGTCAGTAATTGTGACAATTAATGACTAAATATACTACTAGATGGTAAAATTGAGGAAACCAATTAATGAATAAGCTAAAAATGACTAAACGTTGGTCGTATTATAAGATACTATAAATTAGATACTATTGGTCACCTACTGAAGAATGGTCATTTATATGCAAATTTTAGTTGTTTTTTTCATAACTAATTAGTCATTTTGTACTAGTGAAACAAACAGTACTACTAAAATTAAAACATATTGTCCGTGGAGCTTTATAATTTAGCTCATTCTAGTATTTAAAATCATCATCCTACTAAAAAGAAAACCAACATGAGAAAGATAACTACAGGAAAACCATAACGACATGACATCCATACCTCTTATTGGAGCTTTATAACACAAATCATGGTGGTATTTACATCCATACACATATATTCATATACCAAACATCATACCAAAACATATGATAAAACATTCACTCAAACAATGAATAGTGATGGATACATAGCCCACATCCAATCAGTCAACTCCCATGTATCTGCATCGGTTCCAAAGTGCTTCCACTGCACCTTAACCTGCTCGATTACTCGGTTTCAAAGCATGATCATCTTTTTCTACGAAATGCATTGAGGTTTGGGATGGAATTCTGCTTTTGGTTCCACCTGTAATATAGACCAATGAATCACATGATCAACATCTTTAACATACTTCTTAAAAAATGAAACATGGAAAACGTCATGAGATTTCACTGTCAGAGACAGTGCAATTCAGTAGGCTACTAGTCCAATCCTCTCAAGAATAATGAAAGGTCCACAAAACCAAGGTGCTAGGTTGACACATGATATAATCTTCAAGGAGCTCTTCTTGGGCTTTATGTGCAAGTATGCTTATTCCCCAACTTGGAACTTCTTAAATGACATGTTATAATCTACATAAATTTTTTGTATGTTCAGTTTTACCTTTAGATTATTCTTGATTTCCTACACTTCCTATTCCATTTCTACTAACATGTTTGGTCCTATCAACACCTTATTCACTGGATTACTCCAACTAATGGGAGTATTACAACTCTTCCCATATAGTTCCTCAAACAGACTAATCCAAATATTCTTCGTAACCATTATTATAATAAAACTCAACTAATGGAAGGTACTCCTCCCATATCTTCCATTGATGCATCACATACATTCTCAACATGTCCTCCAATATCCTATTGACCCTCTTTGTCTGTACATCTACTTGCAGATGATAGGTTGTGCTGAAGGCCAAAATCTGTACCCAAACCTACAAATAATGCTTTCCAGAATCTAGAGGTGAGCTTGGCATCCATGTCTAGCACAATTTTCTTCTAAGCACCATGCAACCTTACTACATATCTGATGAATACCTCTGCTATATCATTAGTTGAGTATGTAGACTTCACTGGAATGAAGTGCACTACCTTTGTCAAACAATCAACCACAACCATAATATAGTCATGTTGTCTAGAATTTCTTGACAAAACTATAATGAAGACCATGAAAATGACCTCCCATTTCCACTTTCGAATCTGAATTAGTTCTAGTAGACCACTTGGATTCTTACACTCTACTTTTACTTGTTGACAATCTAAGCATTTAGCCATGAACCTTACTACTTCCCTCTTCAAATTTGGCCAATAATAGAACTTATTCACGATTTTCAATGTCTTCTGATATATTGGGTGACTTGGATATGGATTAGTATGAAATTCCCACAAGGTAATCTTCTTGAGCTCATTGTCATAAAAAACATATATACTATCCCTAAGTCTGACCAAACCATCTTCTATGAGCTGATATTCCACATCCTAATCACCTGTACCCTATTGTAACCTATGCATAAGGTCTCTATACCTGTCATCCTATTGTTCTGCCCACAAGATCTAATCATGTAGACCTATCCCATAGGAGCTGATAGTTGTTATACGATTCACCTGTATCCTCCTGCTAAGAGCATTTGCAACTTTGTTCTCTTTACCTTTAATGTACCTTATATCAAAGTCCAACTCATTCATCATGTCCAACCATCTAGCTTGTATTGAATTCATATTTGGCTGGTTAAATAGAAAACTCAATCCACTGTGATCACTCATCATGATGAACTACCTGCCAAGAAGATAGTGCCTCCAAATTTTCAATGCATGGATGATCACTGCCAATTCAAAATCATGTGTTGGATAATTCTTCTTTTTCTCATTTAGGTTCCTTCACTCATAACATACTACATGTCCTTCCTGCATAAGGACTCCACTAATTCCTCGTAATCATTTGTACAAACCACAAACTCTTTTTTTGGATCTTGAATCTTTAAAATTGGAGCATTTGCCAACAATTTCTTCAACTGCTCAAAACTTGTTGCATATTCCTTTGTCCATGCAAACTTATTACCTTTCTTGTGCAATAATGTGACAGGATATGGAATCTAAGAGAATTTTTTGATGAAGCTCCTATAGTAACCTATTAGTACCATGAATGATCTTACCTCATCCACATTTCTAGGAGCTTCCCACACCATGAAAACCCTTATCTTTTCCAGATCCACTACTATACCTTCCTTGGAAACCACATGCATAAAGTAATGTACCTCTGTCTGAAAGAAACTTCATTTTCTAATATTGGCATACAATTGATGCTCTCTTAGTAATCTTAATACTATTTCTAAGTGTTCAACATGTTATTTCTCATTCTTAGAATATACCAGTATGTCATCAATGAATACAATAACAAACTTGTCCAAATAAGGATGCAATACACTATTCATCAATCACATAAAAATATCTCGAGAATTAATTAGACCAAAAGGAACTACAACAAACTCATAATTCCCATACCTGTTCTAAAGAGTTGTCTTGTAAATGTCCTCTTATTTAATGCTTACCTGATGGTATCCTGATCACAGATCAATGTTCAAGGACATTGTTTCTCCCTTCAATTAATCAAACTAGTCATCAATCGTTAGCAACAAATACTTGTTCTTGATGATCACCTTGTTCAAATTCCTGTAATCGATGCATAATCTGAGAGTACCATCCTTCTTCTTCACGAAAAACATTGGTGCACCCCAAAATGACACACTTGGCCTAATGTAGCCCTTGTCACATTTCCTTCAACTGCGACATCAATTCCACTAAATATAGTGTGCTCATCCTATCTGATTCCTTTGTTGTTGGTAATGTCCCTGGTACCAACTCAATAGAAAAGTACACTTCGCCAAGAGGCAGAAACTTTGAAACATATTTTGCATGCACTTCCTTATTCAAACCACACTTATCCACTAGGTTAGGATTAACATAACTATAATTAGATCTAGCGTCAATCAAAATAGAAACAATTTGATCAAAAATCTTACTATTCATCTCGATAATAGATATCTGGTGATCTGCCATCCTGTTATCCAGTAATGCAGAAAAATGAGGAACACTTTGTCCAACATCCCCCGCTGTCTGTGCTTCCTAAGCACTGCAGATTTGCGGTCTACCAACCTGATGTTGTGGGAAATCTCTCTGATGATGATCCTTGCCACAAGTCCAACACTGTAAAGGCTTCCAACCTACACCCTTGTTTTTTCCTCAGATTAAAATTATTATCCTCTATCATATGCACTGAAATTATTACGTGGTGTTGCATTCTCTTTGTTACCTGTGTCCTAAGGCATTGTTTGCTTCTTATCCTATTTTCCTTTATTATTTGCATTACCTCTCCAATCCATCTTAGTCTCAGATCTGCGCTTTGATTTCTCATAAAAATGCTTTATCTTCCATATGGCCTGCTCCAATGAACTAGGCTCATCAAACTTAGTCCCATCTTTAAATGCTACCGACAACCCACTGATGAATATCTAAATTTTTGCCTTCTCCTCGAGGTAAGGTGCATACCTCAATAAATCCAAAAATCTGCTAGTGTACTCCTCATTGGTCATAGATCCCATATTCAACTCATAGAATTCATTTTCCCTATCATCATAATATCTCTCTGATAGATACTTCTTCCTGAATAGTGTCTTGAACTCATTCTAACTCAACTCCTCTTCTTGAATTCCCTTAACACTATTTACATCTTCCCGCCAAATATGTGCTTTACCTTTAAGACTGAATGTATCTATTTTGGCCTTCATGTTCACTAAATAATCATGTAATCGAAAGAACTTGTTCATTACAAGAAACCATGCTTTGGTATCCATGACTTCTTCATTTCCCCATCAAATGTAGGTGGCTTTTCATTTTTGAATTGATTCAGAAAATATCCCATGTCACTCCTCCTATAAGGATGATAACGATGATGACCATGATACTTGTATGAACCAAAACTAGAATAATGTCCATGTCTAATACCTTGCCTATCAGGTGTATCCAATAATATTCCATCTATGATCATGTCATCTATATCTGATCGATGCCCACCATGTGACCTGCAACCATATACCCCATTAGTCTTATCCTCATGTCCATGATTGATTCCAAATGGTCTCCATCTCTGCAAATTTGAAAACCTATACAGGATAATTTCATTAAATTATGTTTATTTATCCCGTGCCTTTATAATATTGTCATTATATGCTTTGAAATTCCCTGTTTCTTCCTTCAAACCTCTCAACGTGTCTGCTATGTCAGAAAGAGTGCTCAACACCATGCCCCTCATCTGATCCATAGGGAGAGTCTCGTGAAGTGTAGTCTACCATTGTACTAGTAATCTTTGATCTTATCTTTCTGCAAGATATATCATGTCAGCTAAAATAAATCATAAACAAACCAACGTACCTCAGTTTAGTTCATGGTAGGATATCTCGTCTGCAAGATCGACCAGATTAACACAATACATGTATAATCATAATCATATCAGTACATAAATATAATTTCAACCATTACCCAATCATAAATTCATGACCATACCAACCATATACCCTGACCTCATGCATGATAACTATCACAATGCCAATGTATTCATAACAAGATACAAACACTGACTTTCATGACCAATTCACAACCACCATTTACTCATGATGACCACATCCAACAACAGCACGGTCAACTTCTCACATGGTGGCACCACCACAACTATGACCAACACCATACATATGCAACAAGAAAATAGACCACAAACGTAAGACACACATACATAATCGACATGTAAGCACTACGAACACAAATCGGTCACCTAGTCCAAGGGGTGAACAATGCTCTGATACCACTTTGTAACACCCTCCTCCCCCATTGACCCAAGATAATTAGTCCACTGTGGTAAACATGTGATGAAGACTTACTATGATATGATTCAAAACCCCAAGTAAAGTTAAGGAAGTGGAACGGTGTGACATGATGAATCTATCCTTCCATACATACTACAGAATGTTTAGGACCTAACCAAAACTTCTAGGTGACCAACCGCTGAGGAAACATTCATTTTCACTACCCTACAGCCTTAATGGCTCCCATGAAAAGGCATGCATGTAATTGGGACCCTCTAGTTACTCCCACAATAAGGAATCCATACGACTGTGGCCTTTCTCAGGCAATTTTGTGCTGGTGACCCCAGATTATATGCCACGTTTTCAAGGCCATGACTCAGGACACTACCTAGAACTCCATGAAACTTCCAAAAATGATAGATAACATCGAAACAAGATTACTAATGAAATCTACAGGTCATAACAATAGATCTAAGCATAGGGGTCTCATACTTATCTGATTTTGATAAATAAGCATTTTTCCTCTATCACTATACCTGCATTATCATCTATTAGGTCATATATTAATGGTTCATTCATTTGCAAATCAAAACATGACGAGATCCATACATCAAGACTACCCTAAAACATCTTCATACCCAACGTATAACCCATATAAATAACATGGATATAACAACCATAATAATCACTTATGAACAAGTATATTTACCCATCAAATACGAAAGGAAAGAAATTCTCATTAACATATGAAAAATAAAACTAGGCGTGGGACTTCCATGGACCACCTGACCATAGATTGGCTGAACCAAATCTTTCTTTCATCCAATCACCCCAATGGCATATTCCAAGAATGAATGTGGGATCTCATGGAAACAATCCAACAAAACGAAACCAAGGCTTCTAGAGGAAAAACCACCTCAACCCTTAACCTGTGATTCCACCTCACAATTGGAAATCATTTACCATCACTAGATTGGTCTCCACCCATGTTTTTGAGGGCTATAGAGCATTTTTTCCAACCAGGGTTTCCAAGAATAGTAACTCAACCTACAACCATTGTTGGGCTTCTAGAGAGTTTTTCCAACTAGCGCTTCCAGGACTAGTAACTCCACCCACCAAGGGCTTCCAGAGCATTTTTCCAACCAAGGCTTCTAGAACTAGTAACTCAACCCAAGCTATTATAAGGCTTCTAGAGATTTTTTCCATCCAATGCTTCCAGGAACTAGTAATTGAACCCAAAACCAAAGGAACATGATAACCACCCAATAAAAAAAGGAAATACACCCACAAAACCATGTAAAATCCTATATTTATCTTCAATATTAAGATTAAGAAACATTACAATTTTCATATGCATAAGATCATTGGCTTTCTTTCCTAAATCCACAGATTAAAACATCAACCAAGCTTTCTACATATTGAATGTTATTCATGGATAGGACAAGTGAATAAGGAAACAATGTGAATTGGAGAGTTATTATGGCTTATCACTTAAATACCACTAATCGCTTATGGCTTATCACTTAAATAAATATAATAAAATATGGGAAAATAGGTGAGTATGGATCACTTATCAGTTACCTATAGAATATCTGAAGGGGAAAAGAGGTGAATATATCGTTGTAAAAGAAGTGAATATATCTAATATTACATTGAAACATATTGGTGATAGAGTGGAAATCAATAAGAAACAAATATTATGATTTATGATAATTTGGAATAACATGATGCAACATACATATAGTTCTTCCATATAGAGGCTCAAGATAAATCATGAGTTATTCCACTAGTATTAATTGATGCCAATACTTTTTCACTAATTTAAATAAAAAACAATTTTCTTCAAAAAATGTACTTATAATTTTAACATTGAAAGTAAAACTAATTGAGGCTATTTTATAAATATACAAAAACTCCAACATAAAATCTAATTTAGTCTATTTTGTAAGAGGAATTTTAAAAAATGGAAGAAAATTCACCAATCAGTAGGCTATAGTTGTTATATATATATAATGTGATGAATACAAAAGAATTTCATATCATGATTATTACTTGTGTACTCTACTAGGATCAATTCTATGCAGATTATTCCCTTTTCCAAAGGTTTTCAATCCAATTTCTAACTAAAGTGCAAATGACTCCCCTTTTTATAAGGATCGTCTGAAGCATGGAGATATATGTTAATACACAAGCAAAATTTAGACATTCATACAAAGAAGTGCTACACCATCCTCGCGTATATATATATATATATATATATATATATATATATATATATATATATATATATATATATATATATATATATATATAAGTGATTAGAATATAACTTTAAGATTTGCGTTGTATATTACATGATTACTTTAACAACCTTGGGGTGTTAATTTTGCATATAACCTTTTATTATTTTGGCCTTCTCAATTTGCGTCTTATCTTTTATGGAGATCTTCTTGTTTGGTACTTAAAGTTCCATCTTCATGAACCATTGAAGATGCACCCATTCTTCTCCAAATATTGTAGTTCAACTTCCTGATATGCATCTGTGTTTTCTTCATTGTAACTGGATGTATTATCTTAATCCCTTTGACCACTTTTGTGGTCCTTTGTTGGACATTAATAAAATTATCTTATCTTTTCTTATCTACATTAGGTTGGAAAGTTAGTTGGTGTGTCTTCATTCCTCAACACATTATATATTGACATTATTGTCAGAACTCTGACTTTTGAGTTGAGCATTCCAAACATAAAATTAAAAATTGTATGTTTTCTTGAAATTTTCTTAATTTCTCTTGCTTAGCATTTCTTTTTTCTCATGGAGTGTAATGCAAGTATTATATTGTCCTATGTTCATACACTAACTTGCTCTGATGTATGATAAGTATTTTTGGGTTGTAAATACTAACATATGTCATTATTGCTTGATTAGTTTGAGCACACTTATTATAGAAATAATGTTGCAATTAGAGAAAGATTAGTTTTTGAAAATTGATTTTCTATTATTTGAATTATTTTGTAGTCAATATATTTAATGGAAATCATATGATGGTTGCTTTAAATTTACATATTGTGCATTGGCATACTTTTTGAATTCCATCAGGTATCTCAAGGAGCAAAGGCTTCCAGAAGAGATGGAAAAATTATAAGAAGTTGTGAAGTCTAGGTGTGTGATTGAAAATAGGGAAGAGTCTAAGAAAAGTGATGGTGATGAAGATTGCATGGGTGATGAAAGGAGTGAAAAGATCAAGACAAGTGTCAAGTGTATTTTCTCCAACCCTATTAATATTGGTGGTCTTCATGTTCTAAGTTTAGGATAAATTCATATCTCTAATTTATTAAAATTGAGGTCATTTGTGTAATGCTTCCTACATGTTGGTTTCTCAAATTAAAATCTCTCTCTCTATGAATATCTCGAATGGACTATCTCTCTCTAATCCCATTTATAACGTATATGCCTAACTATTATAATAAGGGCTCAGTTAAATAAGAATAGGAAAGGGAGGAAGGTGAAAATATTTCTCCCATGATTACTTTAGCTTGCCAATATCAATGATGGAAGCATAAATATTGATCTCTTTCTAAAAACCAACAGGGCCTCACTGTAGAACCATGATAATCTTAAAACTATATAGTAGCATTAGTTAGAGAATTTTTTATTTAAAAGCTTCATTATTGTTTGTTAGGCTATATTCTGTGACCTACTACAATAGGCAGCCTATGACCATACTCTCATAAGGTCTAGCTTAGGTAGAGCCAATAATCATATAGGCTTACCTATGAATAACTGATAGAGCATAAAGGCTAAGCTTAGTGACAAACCTCGTGATTCAAAATCCCTCCTTTCCATCTGCTACGCCTTTGTACATTGTATATCTATTCAATCTATATGAAACAATTTCTACTTGGTACAACCATGAGTATGCCAAATATATGTCATTCTGACAAGTTACTATTTACCATCATTAACTCCAAAACAATGTAATGTCTAAGTGCTACATTCCATCCCCTTTCCGAAGAACTGTAGGTTTTAACCCTATACAAAAATTACCTGCAAACGAATTCTTAAAAATAGAAAATATATAATGGAAAGAAACAAAAAATAATACACAAAGATTTTACCCTAGATACCAAAAACGGGACTACCAGACTGACTTTTCATTATATTTATTTCAATTTTACAATATATATATATATATATATATATATATATATATATATATATATATATATATATATATATATATATATCTATATATATATATATATATATATATATATATATCTGTGTGTGTGTGTGTGTGTTGATGCATTCCTAAACCCCAATCCATTAACCCTGGATTAGAACATAGTCGTAGTTCCCTTAACCGGATCTACAAAATACCATGGATAGAAAACCATCATGCCCAAAACCATGTGAAAACCGCATAAAAAAAACCATCGATAGGTCTGCCCACCTAATATAGGGTACAAAAAAAATCTTGAAGTGTTGCCCCAAACCCCATACAAGGGGGATACCACCCCCCTAAAACCCCCCTGTGACCCCCCCGCATGTGCAACTAGCCGAGGAAATAATATAACACACACCCAACATTCTCCCACTTGTTGTTTTCTTTTCCACACCAGGGGTTCACAGGAGAGCTTAGTCATCGGTCCAATCATTCAACACCCATTATTTATCTACACCATGAAAAATTCTTAGTGCTCATAGACTTTGTCAATTCATCTGCACATAATTCAAAGTGTCCACCATTATCAGCAACACCTTCTTGTCCTCAACCATATCCCTCACAAAGTGATACTGAAAATTAATGTGTTTTGTCTTTGAATGATAAGTAGGGTTCTTTGCTCAGAAAATTGCACTTTGGATGTCACAATTTATCCTTATAGCTTGTTGTACTAACCCATACTTGAACACAATATCTGCAACCAAATTTCTTCCTTGCTTGGATGAGCAGCGACCCTCTATTCTGTCTTTGTAGTTGAAAGTGCCACTACGAATATCTCTAGGTCATCCAAGCACCTCCAAATAGGTTAAAGACATACCCACTTGTGGGTATTTTACGATCCAGATCTCTAGCTCAATCTACATCAACAAAGCCATGGATGTCCAAAAATTTGTCCCATCCTAGTCTTCCTTGGTAGCGTAAACCTAATCACTAGTGCCATGCAAATACCTGAAGACCAACTTTACTAATGTCCAATGCTCCTTCCCCGATTTTGACATAAACCTGCTCAATTCTCCCACTTCATATGCAATGTATCGTGTAGTACATACCATTTCATACATCCAACTACTGACTGCACTTGTGTATGGAACACATGACATGTCCTCTTCCTCTTATTGCATCTCGGGACACTGTTCAGTAGAAAGATTTACACCTACAGGAATAGGAACCTTCACTAGTCTACTATCCTACATATTAAACCTTTGTAGTATTGTCTCAACATACTTCCTCTTGTTTCACCAGATATTCCTCTTTTCCCGATCTCGTTTTATCTCCATGCCCAAAATATAGTTTGCAGCACCAAGATCCTTCATGCTGAATTTGGAGGAGAATTGGGTCTTCAAATCCTGGATATTTCTTTTTCATTTCCAATTAGCAACATATCATCCACATATAAGACTAGATAAATAACATGGTCACCAATTAGTTTAAAATACAAACAATGATTCACTTTTCTTCTGGTGAAGCCAAGTCCCCATATAAATGTATCAAATTTCTGATACCACATCCTCGGCGACTGTTTTAACCCATAGAAAGACATTTTTAACCTGCATACCAGTTATTTCTCTCACTTCACCACAAACCCTTCAAGTTTCTTCATGTAGATCTCTTCTTCTATATCCTTGTGAAGAAATATTGTCTTCACATCCATCTGTTCTACCTCAAAATCAAAAGCACCAACAAGAGATAAAAGTAATCCAATAGAGGCTACCATTGCAACAGGAGAAAAATATCACCAAAATAAATTCATGGCACCTAGGAATAACCTTTTGCTACCAAGTGAGCCTTGTATTTCTCCACCCTTCCTTCTGCATTCATCTTCTTCTTAAACACCCGTTTTTTGCAAATGGATTTCCTTCCGGCCAGAAACTCCACTAGATCTGAAGCCTCATTTTTGTCCAAAGATGTCATTTCATCATCCATGGCCTCTTTCCAAATTGTTCCATCGTCTAAATCTATTACCTCCCTTGCTTCCTTCATTCTTGAAACAATATTCTCACAGCTGGAGTTTGTCGCTCTTCATCTTTTCATTCTTGTTCAGTTATAGAGTATGATTCTTCCTCCTTTAGTACAAAGTATATCTTCTTAGGTTTCTTTGGTAGGACTTCATATTTAATAACATATTTCACCTCTCTAAACACCACATCTCATCTGTACACAACCTTCCTTTTCTTTGGGTTCAAAAGCTTATAACCTTATAAACCATCCTTACACCCAATAAAGATCCACCTTTTAGATTTTCTATCCAACTTGGTTATTTTCTCCTTTGGAACATGTACATATGCATCACAACTAAATACCCTGATATGTGAAAGAGAGGGTTTCTTTCCATTCCATATCTCATGTGGAGACTTATCCTCCAACCCTAATGAAGCTGATAACCAGGTAACATGCAGTCTCCCCTGCCTCTCCCCATAATTTTTGTGCTAACCCGGCACCACTAAGCATGCTTCTTGACTTTTTCATCAATGCCCTATTCATTGTTTCAGCAACTCTATTTTTCTGAGGTGCGTATGGAGTAGTATTCTTGCATGCTATACCACACTTCTTATAGAACTCTTCAAGTTCCTTCTTGCCGAACTCTCCACCATTATGTGTCCTCAGCTCCTTTATCTTTTTCTCTATTTGGTTTTCCACGAGTGCCTTAAATTATTTAAAGCTGTCAATGACTTCAAATTTCCTCTCGAGGAAATATATCCATGTATTCCTTGAGAAGTCATCTATAAATGATACATAGTACACAAACTTACCTAGTGATGAAACTGACACAGGTCTAAACACATCACTGTGCACAATCTCTAATATTTCTTTCACCTTCTTAGCACCAGAGGGGAAACTCACTCGATTTTGCTTCCCATATACATAATGTTAATAGAAATTGAAATCCATAGATTAATTAGATATACCTTCTACCATATCATAACCAGGAAGTATGCAAAGGACCTTCTCTCCAATATGTCCAAGCCTTTGATGCCATAACATGGTCTTTTCTCCAGATACCGATGGATTTTATGCTCCAGTTTTAGGAACCATAGAACTTTTGCACCCATTAATAACAGTACTACCGAAAAGTTTGTACAGAGTTCCAATATGAACTCCCCCAATCAATATTAGTGCTCCTTGAACCATCTTGTAGGTATATTTCTTGAACACTATTTTTCCATGTGCATCATCCATCTTTCTTACATAAATTATATTTCTGGCCAATGTAGGAATATGAAGCACACCCGAAAGTGTTTGAATCCTTCCACCTTGCAACTTTAGCTTGACTTTTCTGTGTCCAATGATTCTAACCTTCCTATCATCCATTAAGAATACATCACCACCATCACATTTCTCATACTCGAGAAAACACTCCCTATGGGGAGTGAAGTGAAAGGAAACACCTGAGTCAATCAACCATGCCTCATGGTCTACATGTGTATTTGAAGAAGAATCCAAGTACACATCCCCACCATCATTTGAGGTAGTTTTCACCTCTGTAGAAGGAGCATCATTATATCCCTTTCATTTCTCAAGAGATTTAGATGTACATTCCTTTTTGAGGTGCCCTTTATTTCCTCACTTCTAGCGCACCTTTACAGGTTTTACTGGAGATTTTGATCTCCCTCTAGATTTAGATCTCCCAGTTGTAGACTTATTTTTGTTTATATTTTGGGACCTTCCTCGTAAAAGCAAGGTGTCTCCATTCTAGCCATATATATTTTTCCATCTCATCTCCTCCGATAGAAAGGATAAGACTATTTCACCAAACTTCAAGGTAGTTGTATTTCTACCTATTGCAATAACCGCACTATCCCATGAATCTGGTAGAGAACACAAAAAACCAATGCACTTATCTTCATCTGAAATTTTAATATCAATGGATAATAAATAATTTACCATAGTCTCAAAGGCATTCATATGCTCTATCACCG